>JAVXUL010093005.1:0-21881 GCA_035590515.1 Trichilia minutiflora | reverse complement strand
TGGGGATCCAAAAAAGTTTTTTTGGATACCTGCCAAATATTGTCAGGTGTTATAGGAGCAAAATCCAAGTACGGTGACAATTATAAAATGGGATAATGAAGATCATTTTTTGTATTTTTTTATGTCTATTAGAGAATGTATTCAGGGGTTTCACACAGCTACTCATCTTGTTATTAACATTGATGGTACATTCTTGAAAAGACAATTTCATGACATGTTGTTGGTTGCAGCAGCAGTTGATGGTAATGATCAGATATATCCAATGACTTTTAGAATTACTGATTTAGAAAATAATGCATCATAGGAATAGTTCTTAATAAAACTTCGATAGGCCATTAGCTCGATAGATAATTTGGTCTTTGTTTCAGATCAGCACAATAATATCGAGAAAGAATTAGTTTGGTTTTTTCAGAAGCAACTCATAATTTTTGTACTTATCATGTCGCTGGGAATGTTAAAGCCAAATTTCATTTGCAAACCCAAGTGATAGACCCTTTTAAACAAGGTTATTTTCTTTGCTGCTAAAGCATATTAGTTTTCTGAGTTTGATGGGTACATTGAGAAATTGAGGGTAATATATATAGATGCTGTTCATTACCTAGAAAATAAAATCGAGTTTCATAAGTGGGCTAGCTCACATTTTCCATTACGGAAATATGATATGATGACCACCAATACTACTAAAAGTATTAATGCTTTGCTAAGACATGCAGGTCATCTCCCTATTACGTCGTTGGTTGAGTTCATAAGATGCATGCTACAGCATTGCTTTTATGAATGAATGGGGGTAGCCATTGCAAAAAATGCCTACTTAACTGATGCAGTATAAGATATTGTTAACGAATAATTGGAAAAGTCCAGGGTATATGACGTTTTATCAGTATTTAAGTTTGAGTTTCTGGTTAAGATAAAAGGAAAGGACGAGTTGGTTGATCATGCAATGGGGACATGTGTCACGTGTGGGATCCCGGGTCGGGTCGACCGAATGTAAGGTTCGTTCGACTGAAGATTCGCGAGCTCTCTGAGTACTATTCACGCCAATGAGTTCGGTCGACCGAAGTGACTATTCGTTCGAACGAAAAATATCCAGAAAGTTCCCAACGATTCGGTCGAACGAATCCTTCAATTCGATCGACCGAACTTGCCAAAAAAATTTGAATTCTCACTTTAATAGGCCCCACACGAGCCTAGGATCACACCCATAACCCCATGAAACATGAAATGAATGCAGATGCATGGATGAAAGATGTAGGAAATGATAATTATACCCTCAGGGTGAGGTACGGGTCGTTACAGATAATATTACGTGTTTTTGTAAACTCTGTCCCTTGAGTGTATGGGTATTATAGTAATTCTCTTATATAATTATATACATGTTGGTATATGTAGATCATGTTTTAGAGACTGTGATAATTTGGAAGTTTCTTTGAGGGGTATATGGTGAAAAATATCTAGTCAATAAGAAAGAACTGAATTTTTAATCTCAAAATCATCTCTAATTGAGAAAATTTTCTATAATTTTATATAACTCAAAGAGAGCTTTTTGTTGATATATTATGGATTTCGTGAGGATGTCTGGATTAAAAGTTATGAGTATCGAAAGTGGCAATCCTCATTTGATAAAAGTGACGAAGTATCAATGTGTGCACAGTCAAAAGTATCGATACTTGACACTGAAAAGTTATGAGTATCAATACTTTTGTAAAAAGTATCGATACTTGAAACGTAATTTGTAATTTAACAACAAAAAGTATAGATATTTTAAAAAATGTATCGATATTTAGGCATGTAACTATCGTTGCGTTGCATCAACACGAAAAGTATCAATACGCTTCAAGGAAAATATCGATATTATATGAATTATAATGAACAGTAGAATCTAAGTATTGATACTTAGAATTGTTGTGATCAGTAGAGGGTCAAGTATCGAAAAACTGTTTAGAAAAGTATCGATAAGTCACTGTATCACTGTAAGAAAAGTATTGATACTCTGGGTGCGAAACAAACCTGAAGCTCAACTCTTGACAGAAAGTATAAATAGTTTGGGGAAGGTATCGATACTCCCTAAAGTATCGATACTTTTAACATAATGGAACTGTAGAATCCTTATTTCAAGTAAAAGTATCGATACTTTAAACGTGACGATATTGTGTAACCCATATTTTGAGCAAAAATATCGATACTTTGAACGTATCGATACTTGAAGACGTGGTAAACTCTGAAGCATAGTTTTAAGGGATATTTTGATCTTTTCAATGCCTTTTATATATAGATACAGGAGCTTCTTCCTCCTTACTTCTTCTCTCTTCTCGTCTCTTTCGGTTTTCTCTCCACTCGTTACCCAAATCTTCATCAAACTCCTTTATTCTTCTTAAAATAACCTCAAGAATCAACATCAGAACTCGAGAGCACAGTTTGATCAAAGTTTTATTTGACGATTTGTGAGGAATCAAGATAAAAATATTATAAATAAACAGTAATCGAGATGTGAAATCAAGTAAAGAGAGGTTCAAAACATATCTACTAGTTTAGGTAAGTGTATTCCTTAGCTTATCCCCTTGATTTGAATTATCTCTAAGCATGAATCAAGAAAAGAGTAACTAGGTTATTGTTCTAAAAAATCCTTGGTTTTGAGTACAATTTAATTTATCAATTGAGTTAATAAATTAAGGTAATTAAGAGCATTTTGGTGTTGAAAAGATTGAGGTTAATCATTGTGGAGCAAAAATATGAACAGTCAAAGGGTTGACTGTGTAAAGAGAGGGGGAGAGAGAGAAAGAGAAAGTGAAAGTCGTTTACTTAATAATTGAATAAAAAAGGATATTATGATAGCTACTCTTGTAATCATGTGCATCATGCATTTTACGATTTGATTATAGTTATGAAAGGTTGTTAAACTTTGTATGTATATGTATTCAGGTGTGACAACCTTGGTTATAGAGCTTTCGACGCACGAAGGACGCTGAGAGAGTAGTTCTCCACCTCAGAGTGGTGAGTAAATATTATCTCGTTCTTTCTATCCCTTAAATGATGTTTAAGAATGCCTATATATTGTTATATGCTTGAAAATGATAGATTATATGCATATGTATAGATAACTATATTGAGGAGGCATTGGATATTATTGTGTGGTGACCGAGAGGGAGTTTTTATTTGTGATAGATTTAGGTAATAGATTACATGATGTGTTTGTGGTTAGAGGCCATATATAATTATTAATTTTGATGATCATACATGCTTGTGGCATGTTTTATATGTTGTATAAAGATGGTCGGAGGCCAGTATGATCGAATTTTGTGGGTTATGACTATCTTATTTGATGTAGATTTTATGATGAAATGTGTATGAATACACACTTATTCTTATTATAAAAATATGGATTTAGGCAAGAGAGCAAATGTTTTCATTTTACTGTGATGTGGTCATGAGTATTAGTTTTTCATATTGATTTGGCCTTGTGAACCATAATTTGTGTGATTTGGACTTTGAGCCATTCTTTTTTATATAGGCTATATGGACCGGTTTTGAGTATACTACTCGACGAGATGAGGATTGTCTAATGTATAAAAATCCAATAGGCCATCAAATATCAAATTTAAAGACATTTACTATGCTATTATCTATCAACTCTACGAGATGAAGACTTTCCTAGAAATAAAAGTCCAATAGACCACAGAATAACTCTATGAGGTGGGGTTATCCTATGGAGGAAAATCCAATAAACTATACAGCAGATTACCACAGGTACTAGAATAGCTCCTAGAAATAAAAGTTCAATATACTATAGAGTAGTTCTACAAGGTGAAGATTATCCTATAAAGGAAAACCCAATAAACCATAGAGCAGATTATACTCTTATTTAAGATTTTTGTCCTTAAAGAATTCATTATCAAGGATTTCTTATATGTTTGTTACTTTTTTATTCACTCACTGAGTATTTTCTCAAATACTCACCCTTCATTTCCCCATTTCAAGTTAGTGCATTCGTGTGCAAGCATAGGCTAGTTGATCAGAGGTTTCAACAATATTTTCAAGTACTCGACTCATATTTTTGCAGTATGGTCTACTGAATAGAAAGATGTATTTTTTAAAAAAATTTAAACTTATGTATTTTATTCGATTAAGTACTTATTTGTAATATATTATTTGGAACAAGTTTGAGTGTATAAAAGTTATATTGATATTTGATGACAAATTTATATGTAATTGGGATATTTTTAGAGTATTGAAATACTTTATTTATATTTATAAATGAATTCCAAACAGGTTAGGATATATCTCTTGGATTCGTGATGATTGTCACATGTTCAATTTTCTAGGGTTAAGGTGTGACAGTTTTCATATTGTACAGGTCAAATTTGATATTTAGGCATGAATCAAAGAGAAAACGAGCTTAATTAGAGCACGAAAGGGCAGAAATAATTAAAGAGAACGGTGAAGCCTGTCTGTTACTACAACAGGAACAATTGGTATCAATCAAAGATAAAACAGGCTTACTTAGAGCATTAAAGGACTAAAGTAATTAAAGGGAACGACAAAGCCTTTCTGCCATTACAACGGGAAAAATTGTTCTCCTGTTGCAGTGGAAAACAGAGAGTGCCGTTGTAACAAAAAAAATTATTCTCTCATTGCAGTGAAGGATGATAAGCATCGCTGTAGCGAGAAAAATATTTCTCATTACAATGAGAGTCCTATTTCAGCAACATGTTTTTCAGTATAAAATCACATTGTAGCCATAAAGTTTTTTAGACCGTTGCAGTGCCAAAAAGTGAAAATGAGTCCTTAAAACCCTAATTTACTAAATATAAAATAGAAAGTTTCTTAAAAAATGTGTAAAGAGTGAATAGAAAGTAACGAGATCAGCCATCACTCAAGTTTTAAGGAGAAAGAATACCGTATCCTAGTTTTAGGAAGATCCAATTCCAAGTAAGGGAAAAAAAAAAGACATCCTTAGTTTGTATTCCTTTATTTGTAATTTGAAATTGAGTTGTTTTGAGAACATGATGATAATATATTTGGCTTTGTTTTTATTTACAATCATGTGTAGGTAAATCCATTGTCCAGGGGATTGTTGTACATTTTTTTTTAATGATGAATTAATTGTTCTTCATTTATTAATTATCCCATTTCAATTTATTTGTGTTATTAAACTTCATGCCTTTGTTTCTTTGATCACGAAACAAATGATTATACATCTTAAACTCGACCTTGGAAAAGATAGTTCTTAAATAGGATTGTTGGTAATATAATGTAGGATAAGGGAGTTCTTAGATAGGATCATAGATAACATTACGTAGGATAAGGGCATATTGAAAGATTATGGAGTCCTACGAGAATCAATAATGAACTTAGAGTATAATAACCTTTAATTGCAGGTATTGAATAGAAATATCAAAATCTAATTTTAAAAGGTTTTATTAGCTCGGTACTTGAAAAGGTGGGGGGGTTAATAATCTTAGAAAGTTCATGTTTTATAAATTAAGGATAGTTAATGAATGTTTAGTATAAAATATTATCATTAAAACAAATTATGTGATACAATTCTCTAGGTGCTTAATCTATTTATGTTTTTAATCATTTTAAAGAGTGCCGAAGGTTAATAGATTTTATAACCTAGTTTAGAATTCTGTATAAATTATAGGATCGAACTACCGTTAGGTATCAATAGTTCATAAGAATCACTTCCTATGGGATGATACTCTTCTTATCCGTACTATTATTTGACATCATATACTTATGGGTAGTATTCCTCACCGTAGATCAGGTTTTATTAGTTAATTGTATACTAATGACACAATTTATAACAAATACCCATTTGTCATGTTTAAATTATGTATTTAAGGTTTTATTTGATTTTAAAATCACAGTTGTTATAGAACAAAAGTATTAACATAAAATATTAATAGAAATATAAGTCAAATTCAATTATAATTAACGAGTACATTTATAGACTAAAGGGGTCACTCCTTTGTCCGATGGTGAAAGGTTGATTATGAGCTATGTAATAAGAAAGGGGTCACTCCCTCATTTGATGGTGAAGGGTTGATCGTAAGCTATATAATAAGGGATAGATCTCATGATTTTATTCTTAATAATAAGTTCAAATTCATACCAAAAATTTCATTGACATATTGGTTCTAACTCTCTCTATGTATAAATTATAAACTTTCTCCCCCATTTCAATATGGGACTCAGTTTATTCTTATCATCAACTATCTTTAAAAGTCTGTTAAGAGTTGTTCTTTACTTAGACTTTTCTTATCACAGAGCCACTTTCTGTCCTCGCCAAAACGGCAAAACCTAGTCATTATAGGTCCGTCAACTTTTATTTGGTTTGTCTCCAAATCATCAACATCATACTAGAGGAGAGTTGACTCTGATACTATACTATAACATTGCTTGTCCCAGTGCCTCTTCCTATCTTCATTAAAACAGAATTATTAAAGGCTCACTAACTCTCATTTGGTTCATTCCTGATTTACTACCATCGTGTTGAAGGAGAGTGGGCTTTGATACTATACTGTAATATCTGGCCTAATCCTTGGAACCTTACTATTTTGTTCTTGATAATGGGCCCAAACCCATCTTAAAAAGCCTCGTTGATATATTAGTTCCAACTTTATATATATAGATCAGGAACTTTCTCTTTCATTCTAATGTAGAACTCGATTCATTCTTACCCCTAACCATTCTTAAAAGTTGGTCAAGAATTGCTCCTTACTCAAACTTTTATTTACCTCAATATCACTCCCCATCCTCATTAGGACAAGGTCGTTATATCTTAGGTAAGTTAATTGTTCTTGGAACCAAAGGGATTGGTGGATTAATCGCTCCCGCTCCCTTCCTATGTCAAATGATACTAGAGCCAACAGAGAGGATAAAAAAGCACCTAAGTAGTCGCAAGCTCTAAATTGGTAGGAGAGTATGAAAAGGATATTTATGCCTGAATGGATTGGTTGTTGTCAGTTATTAGACTATATAACAAGGGATTGATATTTTCCTGAATAAGTAGATTTTCCTAAGGACCAAAAGAACTGGTGGCCGATTCGAATGACGAAGGGTTGGCTTTATTAATTGTTACAAGGGATGGACCTCTCTAAAGTAACCAGTTGAAATGATAAAAGACTACTTATTATTGGTTGTTGGGTTATATAACAAAGGATGACCTCTCCCCAAACAAGCAAGTTGTGATAGTGAAAGTTTGATTGTTATTAGTTGTTGGGATATATAATAAAAAATAACCCTCTTCATAAATAAGATAATTTTTCTCCCACGGGGGATAATGCAGTTCAAATTTCTATTAAAACATAATTTTGAATTGAGCAATAATAAATTTGATCTAACTCCTGTAAATTCTTACAACAATAGCGGCAAAATTCAAATTTAAAAAGAAAAAATTCCAATCTCCAAATTGAATTGAACAATATAATTAAGAAAAAAAAACTCTTATAGTTAAGAAGCAATTATACCCAACTTTGAAAAAGAAAGAAAAAAGTCAATATTGGACTACTCTTGTTTTTTGGAAATTCAATATTGGTTTGGACTACTCGCTCATTTACTAGACTTTACAACACCACACACCCAAATATATTTCACGTCCCACTGACGGACAATAAAACCTGCATGAAATAAGTCCTGTCAACGTCTGTTCGGTAAAGCCATTGTCATTCTTCATCTTTAGGGTTTGAAGTTTGGTGAAGGAGAAGATACAGTTGTCGTAAAAAGTTTGGAGGATAACGAGGCCAAAAGGGTTATGTTATATTCCGGCAGAAAAAACAAAACAAAACAAAAACGAGAGAAAATTTGGGTACTGTATATTCTCTTTTTGCTTCAATAATTCAGAGACAAAACAGAACAACAGCTGCTTTAAAAACAATTGATTCCTTAAGACACATCGAAGGAGATGGAATCCAAAGTAGATATCTGAAGATATTTCTTTTAACTAATTTCAGATGTCGAGGCTTTCTTTGAAAACAATAAAAATACTTGAATTAATGCTCAATCTACCATGCCTTGTTCTTTATCAACAATATCGTCGGAGGCCAAGGAATCTTGATCTTAGTCATAAATCATTTGCAATTAATTTATATTAATTTGCTTAGCGTTAGTTAAACTTTTCCAGTTAAATCTACCGTGCATAAACATACAGGGAATTAACGTTGTAATTCTCTATTTACGGGTTATATATGAAAATATAATAAAAATAAAAAAGCAAAAATTATATCAAAAAAATTAGAGATTATAATAAAAATAGTAAAAAATTATAACCATAGAATTACAAAAGAATTATAACAAAAAATTTGAAAGGAGTTAATTGATGTACTATACATCCATGTACACCATAACATGAGCCAACATTTTATTTGTGTGCGGTGAAACTCATGTTATTTAATTTTATGTACTTAATTGATTTTATTTGTTTGCCTTTTCTCTTGTGGTAGTATTATCTCCTCCATTTCAACCACAGAAAACTCTCCAGCTCGCAAATATTCAATCTGGCCCCTTTTTTGTATTTCTTTCAGAGTTTGTAATTATCTGACGAAGAAGAAGAAAGACGATCGAGGTTTCAATAATGCTTAATAGTTTAGCTTCAAAATTAATGTGATGATGATTTAATTGTGAGTTATGATAGGGGTCAGAGCTATATTATATATCTTTAACCAGAAGAAATTAACTCATGTTAATGCTAATGCACCAAAACGTACAAGTGGTTACACGCATAATTTAGTTAATGAATCTCTGGTTGGATGATAAAAATGAAAAGTTATGTATCAAAAAATTATTTTTAAAAATTAATAAAAGAGATTTTGAATAATTAAATAATAAGATAAAAATAATAAAATATTAATATTTATATAATTCAATTAATATAACTTATATTTATGGGTAAAGACAAATAAAATATTTTTACTATCTTTAAAATAAAAAATACAAAATTTATAAGATTGCTTCTAAACTTACAAATAAAACAAAGTACAAATTTTAATTAGAAGGGTTCGAATAAATTCAAGGATCTAAATGACATAATTTATAGGCTAATTTTATAAAAGTTCCAAAACCTAAATACTCTCAATTTTTTTCACACTCTAAAACCCATTATACTCCTATTTATTATCTAAAAGAGGGGGGCAAATGTTTTAATTTTTTTCATGTGGGACGGACACCAACAAATCTCCACCTTGACTTGTATCTGATACACATAAAAGATAGCAGAATTTACTCTAAAATTATTCTACCTTCTCTATAAGGCTTCTTTGATTACCTCGCTCATTGCAATATATTCTACTTCCGTAATAGATATTTATCAACATCATGTTGCAAAATAGATTTCTAATTAATTACATATCTACCAATGCAAAACATATAACCTATAAATAAATATATGAAGTGTCACTGAAGCATCTGAAAATCTACTTCACGGTCTGTCAATGTTCTTTCCCTGAATTAGAAATTTATCTGCTAACAACACTAACTTCTTGTGAAATATTAGGATATGTACAAATCATTGTATATATAATACTGTTAACTGTACTTGAATGTGAAATATGTGTTATATAATCTTTTTCTTTATCTAACTTTGATGATTGAGCTATTGACAATCTGAAATAGTTAATGAAAGAAGTACTATCAAGTTTTGCATTCTTCGTGTCAAACCTTTTCAAAACCTTTTTCAAGTAGTTTTTTTTTGTAATAAATACAATTTTTTAGCTCTTTAATCTCTCTAATTTTCATATGAAGAATTTTCTTAATTACTCTCAAATATTTTATCTCAAATTCATTATTCAACTGAGTCTTTAAAATCTGAATTTATTTCAAATTCTTGACAACAATGAGTATATTATCAACATAAAGTAACAAATAAATGAAAGAATCATTTTTTAATTTTTAAAAGTACTATCATACATACTCCGTGAATAACCATGACTTGACATAAAAAAAAAAAATTAAACCTTTTATACCATTGTCTCAGATATTGTTTTAGCTCGTATAGCGATTTTTTTCAATAAGAAAATATGGTCTTACTTTCCTTCAACTTCAAAAACCTTAGGTTACTTAATATAAATTTGTTTTTTAAGCTCATCATGTAAAAAAGCTGTCTTAGCATTAAGCTATTCTAATTTCAAATCATACATAGCAACCAAAGCAAGCAAAACCCGAACAAGTCTATACTTAATAACTGATAAAAACACATTATTAAAATCAATGCCCTATACCTGACTATAACCCTTTATAACTAATCTTACCCTATACCTTTTATCTTTAACTCCTAAAATACCTTTATTTTTCTTAAAGACCCATTTACAATCAACATTTACAATCAACAATCTTCTTTTCTAAAAGTGACTTTACAAGAACTCAAATTTTATTCTTATAGAGAGATTCAATTTTTTAATTCATCACAAATAACCATTAATCTGAATCATCATAAGAAATCACTTCTGAGTAGGTAGAAGGTTCACCAACTTCATTTGTTTCTTTTATAATTATCAAAACAAATGCAACTAAATCTACATATCCTGATGGTCGTCGAATCTTCCTCTTTGGTTTGTCTCTTGCTATGGAATACTATTCTTCTTTTGAATTATCTTTTAAAAATTCATGTGTTTCTACTGAATCTAACTAAGTGGTAGAGGAACTTGACTGAGAAGGAATAAAATTGTTTATCTCTATCTCCACTTGCTTTTTCATACTATAATTCTTATTTGAATCACCAACATTAGAAAACTTCTTTTTTGAGGATAACATAAACAACTCATCAAATATAACATCTCTGCTAATTATAAATTTTAAAAATTTATGATTTGGACACTATAATCGGTTCTCTTTTACTTCAATAGTATACCAAAAAAATACATTTTTTAACTATATGCTCTAATTTTTCTCATTCATATGCACGTATGCTAGACATCCAAAAACTTTTAAATCAAAGTAATATACAAGAATAATTGACCAAACTTCTTCAGGAGTTTTAAAATTAATAGCTATAAAAGGAGTACAGTTAATAATATAATAAGTTATAAAGATCGTTTTTGTTCAAAATTTTTTTGCTAAACCTGTATTAGAGATTATATAATGAGCTCTTTCTAAAAGAATTGTGTCCATTCATTCTGCCATATCATTCTATTGAGGTATTATCCTGATTGTATGGTATCAAATAATTTCTTTATTCTTACAAAATTCATTGAATTTACCTTCATAAAACTCTAAGCCATTATTTGTTCTAAGCGCTTAATCTACCTTTCTATCTATTTCTCAATCATAACTTTCTATTGTTTGAAAGTTAAGAAACATCATTTTCTTACTTTAAAAAATAAACACAAATCTTTTACAAATAGTCATCAATAAAAGTCAACATATACTTGACACTATCCTTAGACGGAATACGAGAAGGTCCCCAAAAATCTAAATAAATATAGTTTAAAGCACCTTTTGTCTGATGAATTATTGGTGAACTAAAGCTAACTATTTTCTACTTACCAAAAATATAATACTCACAAAAATCTAGTGACCCAATACTTTGTCCATAAAGAATATCTCTTTTGTTTAATACGATTAAGCCTTTCTCACTCATACGGTCCAACCACATATGTCATAATTTGGTTATGTTATAATTAGACAAAGATGATATAGAGATTGCAACAAAATCTATAATTGAAGATCCTTGCAAGATATATAAACTAATAGACTTGCAAGCTTTCATGATCACAAGAGTTTATTTACTAACTTTTAAAACTCTACCTTCATGAATATTTTACTTTTAGGGTGTCCAAAGAGATGAGATTCTTTTTCAAATCAAAAATATATTTAATATCAGTTAGCATTCTCATAATACTATCATATATTTTCGTTCGAACAATACCCTTAATCATAACATTACAAACAGCATTGTTATCCATGAAAATAATTTCACTATTATTATCACGCCCTGACCCTAGTCAGCCACATGACAATCATCGCGAATCTCAGAAATACATCCTATCACCTAGAATGTACTCCTAGAACCTATAAAACATTAGTACATGTTTTCAAAGTCATTTTCAAAATAACATAATGTACAAGATTTTCATAAAATACACAACATTACAAATATTTTTTAAAGTATCTATTTCAATGAGTTCTTGGCCAAGCCAAATACACAAATTCAATATATACAAATTTGATTTCTGTTCAATGGACTATGATACACATATCTAAGTCGAGTACTTGAGAATCTGCTGAAACTCGCTTCAGCTATGCTATGTCGCGCCCGACTATACTAACCTGAAATAGAAAAATAAGGGGTGAGTATTTGGGATAATACTCAGTGAGTAGACCACACAATGATATACATATAGCAAATGATTTCGTACATCGATTATGATAAACCATCGTAATCGTCAAAAACAAAATATGTACGATGTGGCATTTTAAACATGACTAAGATAGTCAATATAAATCAAACATATATGTAATCCCTTGATCTTTAGGATCCCATCCACTCTTCCTAAGCTGTATAACTGATTCGCAACCCTGTTTGGGAATGTGTGCCTATATAAGGTATATAACTAGCGTGTTATAGCCTAGAAATACTGGATTCTACCCATCCACTCTTGGACTACATGAATAATCCATATTCCTACGTCTATTAGATTTCACCCGTTCCACTCTGAGCTATATGGCTAATCCTCACCTTGGGACTATTGGATTTCACCCGCTCCACTCTAAGTTGTATGGTCAATCCTCACCCATATAATATCACACAACTCGCAAAGACAATACTAATGGCTCACAAGGCCAAAACATAACACATGGCACCCCGGCCAATATTCATATATATATATATATACCTATTTAACTATACCTGTTAGGTATTTTCTAAAAACATAAATATTAATTGCAAGCGCATGGTATCAAGTTTGTAATGTAGAACAAAAATTATTGAGTTGTGGATCTCACGAGGAATGTGAGTGTTCTAAGTTAATTACCGCGATATGAATGAATTGATTCTATTCAAGCGACTCAAATAAATCTTATATTAAATTCAATTAAAAACTAACAACTAAAATAATTGACTGAGTTAAGTAAAATCTATAATAAAAACATGCTTAAGGTATGTAATTACATCCAAATATTTATAATTGCACTCGTTTATTATCATTAAATACAAATTATCTATTAACTAGAGGTTCAAGTTAATCTTATTTCATCTTTCGAATCTCAACAAATCCTTTATTCCACTACTCAAACTAATATTTCTATTGAATCTGAGTATATGAAATAAGCATTACGTGTAACCCTATTTGTGTTACCTGGTGATTAATTGTTTCTCAACAAATTAATAACTAGGTTGTGCCTCTTTAATCTAATACAAAAACTCACTCTTTCAAGTGTCGTTCATGCATTTATTAGGTTAGTTTAATGGTCAGTCAAACTATACATTAACAGCAGGAGCGTAAATAGATAAAATTAATTCTTTGATAAAAAACGAGTTCAATACATAAAATACTACAGGTTTATCACACCCTCAAGCACAGGGTACTTTAGCCGACTATAATGGATAATTCAATACAACTCAAATTCCAAACCATGTTCAACAATTAAACAAACTAAGAACAAGAAAGAGAATAATAAACTTAAGATGGACACTAGTTGTCTTCGAAATCTCTTCCTTGATCTTCAATGCTTTCATCCTTGAACAAGGTGTTTGAAATTCTCTACCAGTCTTCTATGGTTGCTGAAGTTCGTCCTTTTTTATTCTCAAGAAGAGCCTTTTTTATAGAAGACTTGTAGGGCACCAAACTTTTCTGCGTCACCTCACTGCAGCGAGGAAAGAATTTTTGATGCAGTGATCTTCTCTGAAAAATTCGTTGCAGCAAGTGAATATTAACCACTGTAGCAGATTTCTCTGCCAATCTTGCTGCAGCGAGAGAAAAGTATTCCCGCTGCAGCAAGGACTTCTTTCAGGCTTTAACTTCACTTTTTTTGCTACTCTGCACGTCTTCTTCTCGGCTGTCCATGAACTACTTAAATTGACGCATTTCTTGGCAAATTGAATCAGAAGGACCCTACACACAATAAGCACAAAAAAACATAGAAATAACAACGAAAATAAACTCGAAACTAAGCAAAAAATCATAGGAATAAATGGGTGATAAAGTCACTTATCAAACTCCTCCAAACTAAGATATTTGCTTGTCCCGAGCAAAACAAAACTAAAAGAAAATAAAAATCCTAATACACTTTCGTAGGTCTCACTGTTGCATTTAGCATATGCAACAAGCCTAGGATGCCCTTAGTGGACGAGTGAAGTCTTGTGAGGGTTTCCAAAGGATATACCCACAAAATCCACTTAACTACCCAAACACATGCATAAAAAATTAAAACACACAATCACACAAGAATAATAAACACTCACAAAAACCAATCATACAATTACAAAATTTGATGTTTACTATTGATAAAACTCATGAAGTACAAAATCATTATATTAACACCAAACTCAAGACTTGATCAAGTATTCATGCTCTATTAGACTAGCATCAAATTTTTATTTTCTTTTAAACTCATGCCTTCGAAAAAAAATTCAATGAATCTAGAACTGATCTTACCTTTTACTCTACCCTTACTTATAAATGTCATGCAAAATAAGAAAATTGTAAGCGTTTCACAAATTAAGTTCATTTCTTCCTAAGCTTTTTATTCCTTACCTTGATTCTAAGTAGCCTTTTTACGTGAATGTTGATATTTGTGATACCAACCTTTGGTTACTCAGCATGTTAGAAACCTCGGTTGCTTTGCATACTCTTATTTCAAGGATTTATTTTACGCGAGTATTAATATTTGTGATACCAACCTCCGGTTACTAAGACCCTCGAAACATTGGAGTAGTTTTATTGCTTAGTTTTTATTATTATTATTATTATTATTATTATTATTACTACTACATACATCCATATGCTCGAGTTTTGCAATTGGCTCAATCAATTTCTAAGTTCATCTCTGTTTTCTTAAGCATGCTTTATTTATTTATTTATTTTTCACTTTGTCAACACTAGTTTATTTCATATTTCAACTTCCCTCATCTAAGTTTGACATCAATATACGATCTACATTTTAATTGTTCTATCAATAGTACTCATTAACACACACACATACATTCACTCATTCACACCAAAAACATAAAAAACACAAATAATTAAAAACAAAATGGTGTAATTTAAAAGCGAAAACAATAACAAAAAAATGTAAAAGCAAAACAAAAAAATAGAAATAAGACAAACAGGAACAAAAATAATAGGACAACTTCCCCCCCCCAAACTATATGAAAAGTGTGGTCCTCTACACTTTAATAAAACAAAAGAAGGGTACTTGGGAGACGAGATGATATCTCGTCATCCTTGTCATCCTCATCATCATCCTCAACATCGTCATCCTCAACATCAGACTCAAAAGGCTGGAACTGCGGGAGCTAAGGATATTGGGAAGTGTCATGCCCTGCCAACCTACCTTGGTGAAGAAGAATAGCACCCAAGCCATCCAACGAATTGGTTACGTAAGACATGAAATGCTCCGACTTCCGTGACAACTTCACCAGCGTTCTCTGAGTCTGATCGAGCTCTGAAGCAATTCCGACGAGGAAGGCTTTCTTGTCGGAGATCCGTTGGGGTCTAGAGGATGAAGGCTACTGCGATGTGCTGAAACCTGTGGCCTTACCAATTCTTCCCATGGTGAGAATCGTAATAGGGGCTTTGGACTGAAGTATTTCTGGACTAGTAGCCTTTACCCCAGCAACGGAGATGAGCTCAAAGATCAACGATGGAAAAGAGAGCCCCACCATCATTTTTTTTTGCTAAATAACTAATATTCTGTGCCACCCACCACCCTACATCTATCTACTTTTGGTTCTTCAGGGCATATAACATGAAAGTCCTTTCCCTATTGACCTCTATGAGGTGATATGAGGGGCTCAGGTGGGCACAAAGAAAATGGTGCTATACCTTCATGATTGGTGTCAACCACTTGGTAAGTAAATTAGTACGCACCCCTCTCACAATTGTCCACGATACTACCTCATCGCTTAAGTCTGCTGTCAAAGCATCCAGATTTATAGACTCTATTAAGTCCTCCAGGTCATCCCAAATAGGGGAAATATGATACAATCTATTAATTGTATCTCTGTCAAAGCGAATCTGCTTCCCTCGTACCATAAAATCCTGATCATGAATCCCTTTTGCATTTGCATAAAACTCTCTCACTAGAGTCATCGATGCCGACTTTGGTTGCTTTACAAAATTCTGTCAACCTCTTCTTTGAATCTCCTTAACTATCTCCGGGCACTCAGACTCCTGAAAAAAATCCCCCTTTCCTTCAAACCATCCCTCTTCTTAATCGATTATTCAAAATTTCTAGCCGTATCTTGGGACCGAAATCTTGAGCGATCATACTCTTCGAAAGACTCACCCCGGGCCCTTTTCCCAATCGATTTTTATTTTGGTATGTTCAAAGATGTTTGAATGTCTAAAGTTTTTTGCAAGAGTCTACTCAAAAATCTCACATCCAACCACAGATCTCAACTCTCTACTACTCCACAATACACAAACAATAAACTCTCCCCCAAACTTCAACTAAAAAATTGATCTCAAATTAAATCTCCAGTGATTTCACCCAACCAATGCTGGTATAAATATTGAATAAAGAAGGGAAATAAATGCGTACCTTTGATCCTTGGGAGGAAAGAAGTGTTCAACCTTGACGAGAGAGCGAGATTTGAGAGAAAATAGCCGAAAGCTTCTTGTGATTTCGTAAAAAATGTCATGGAATAGGGCCTAGTGTGTTTAAAAATCCTAGCGACGTTGCAGCGAGAACTTTTTCTCACTGCAGTGAGAGGCTCTGGGAAGTTCGCTGCAGTGAACACTTTTTTATCTTACTGCAGCGAGAGTCTCTGGAAATTTTGCTGCAGCAAGAGTCTCTGGAGTCTTCGTTGCAGTGAGTGATTCTTTCTTGCTGTAGCGAGAGGGTCTCAAAATTTCTTTCGCTGCAGCAGGTAATTCTTTCTCGCTGTAACGAAGCTTTCTGGAAAGTTCGCTGCAGCGGGTGTGTTTTCTTCGTTGTAGCGAACCTAGTGTTCTTTTGATTGCTTCGATTCTGCCTTGGCTTTCCTGCACTATCACACAAAAATTATACTAAAACCAATTAAAGTACATTAAGTTAATTCTAAACATAAAATAATTACGTAAACTAAACAAATGTTGGGTTGCCTCCCAACAAGCGTTAGATTTAATGTCCCCAACCGGACTTGGCTGAACTATTGTTACTCCGAGTTTTCGAGCTTATAAAGCTCCTTCTCCTACTCATGCCCTTCATTTCTATAGTAATGCTTAAGCCTCTAACCATTAACTCTGAACAATTGCCCCTCTTCATTCTCAAGCTCGATGGCTCTAAATGGCAACACCTTCTTGATGGTGAAAAGTCTACACCATCTTGACTTGAGCTTTCCTGGAAATAACTTCAATCATGAGTTTAATGAAAGGACCTATTGACCGATAGGGAAGGATCTTCTCAAAATATTCTTATCATGCCAGTGCTTTGTTCGTTCCTTGTAGATTCTCGAGCTTTCATACGCTTCATTCCTAATTTCATCCAACTTGTCAAGTCGAAGAAGTCGGTGATTTTTAGCTCTACAGAGGTCAAAATTCAACTTCTTCACCGCCCAATATGCTCAATGCTTCAATTCTATTGGTAGGTGACATGGCTTCCCAAATACTAGACTATACAGGGACATCCCAATTAGAGTTTTGAATGCTGTTCTATAGGCCCATAATGCATCGTTAAACTTGATTGCCCAATCCTTCCGATTCATATTCACAGTTATCTCAAGGATTTGTTTAATCTCTCGATTTGATATCTCTGCTTGACCATTTGTTTGAGGATGGTATGCAAGTGTAATCTTGTGCTTAACCCTATATCAACTTAGCAAGGTGTTGAATAATTTGTTACAAAAGTGGGAACCTTTATCACTGATTATTGCTCTCGGAGTCCCGAATCTTGTGAAAATGTTCTTTTTCAGAAATTTTAGCACCACCTTGGCATCATTAGTCGCAGTGGCTATAGTTTCCACCTATTTGGACACATAATCAACTACCACAAGAATGTATTGCTAACCAAATAATGATGGAAACGGACCCATAAAATCACCCCCCCACATCAAACAGTTCTACTTCCAACATCGTAGTTAATGGTATCGTATTTCTTTTAGAATTGTTCCCCACTCTTTGACACTGATTACAACCCTTAACAAATTGAAAGCAATCCTTAAATAGGGTTGGCCAATAAAAATCTGATTGTATGACCTTCACTACTGTTCGAGAAGCACCAAAATGTCCTCTATACAAAGAAGAATGACATCCACTTAGAATTTGTTTCGTTTCATCCTCAACCACACATCTATGCATCACTCTATATGTATATTTTTTAAACAAAAATGGTTCATTCTAAATATAATTCTTTATATCATGCATCAACTTTCGCCATTGTTGATAAGTCCAATCTGGTAGTAGTACTTTACATGCCAAAAAATTCACAATGTCAGCAAACCAAGGCAATGGAGTGTGGATACTAAACAACCTTTCATCCAGAAGACAACCTTTCATCCAAATAATTCTATCCGTGATAAATGATATGCTATTACATTCTCACTGCCCTTCTTATCACGAATTTCTAAGTCAAATTCCTGTAACAATAAAATTCATCTAACCAATTGAGGCTTTGCATCTTTCTTTGCAAACAAATATCGAATTGCTGAATGATCAGTATAGATGGTAACTTTTGATTCCAGAATGTAAGCTCGAAACTTTTTAACTATAAACACCATCGTTAACATCTCTTTCTCTATGGTAGTATAGTTCAGTTGAGCTTCATTCATCATACAACTTGTATAATAAATTACTCGAAACATTTTATCCCATCGTTGGCCAAGAACTGCTCCGACAACAAAATCACTGGCATCGCACATAATTTCAAATGGTTTTGCCTAGTTTGGAGTAACTATAATAGGTGTTGAAACTAATCTCTCCTTAATCTTCTCAAAGGCTCTCTGCATGCATCATCAAATTTAAAAATCGCATCTTTCTCGAGTAAATTGCAAAGAGATTTCACAATCTTTGAGAAATCCTTGATAAATCTACGATAGAACCTGCATGCCTTAAGAAACTCTGAACTCCCTGTACATTTGCTGGTGGTGGTAGTTTCTGAATCACAACCAACTTAGCTTGATCAACGTCGATCACCTTTTTAGACACTAAATGGCCCAATACAATACCATCCCTTACCATGAAATGGCATTTCTCCCAATTAAGCACTAGATTCGTATCTTCACATCTTTGAAGCACCCTAGATAGGATATGTAGACAATCATCAAAAGATGTTCCAAATATCAAAAATTCATCCATAAAAACCTCCATAACAACTTCAATGAGATCAGAAAAGATGGCCATCATGCATCTTTGAAATGTCGCTGGTGTATTGGACAAACCAAATGACATTCGTCTGAAAGCAAATATGCCATACGGATAAGTGAAAGTTATCTTCTCTTAATCTTCTAGACAAATGGGGATCTGATTATAACCAGAATAACCATCCAAAAAATAGTAAAATTTGTGCCCAACAAGCTTATCCAACATTTGATCTATAAATGGCAATGAAAAATGGTATTTCCGTGCCTTATTAAGCTTTCGATAGTCAATGCAAACTCTCCATCCCGTCACTGTTCTTATCGGCACTAACTCATTCTTATCATTTTTGACTATAGTAGTTCCACCTTTCTTGGGCACCACTTGCACCGGACTCACCCATGAGCTATTTGAGATGGTATAAATAATTCCAGCATTTAACAATTTTAATACCTTTACCTGAACAACTTCCTTCATATCTGGATTCAGTCTTTATTGATGCTCAATGGTTGGCTTGTACTCTTCCTCTATCAATATTTTATGCATACACACAGCGGGACTTATACCTTTAATGTCTAAAATGGATCACGCAATGGCTGATTGATGTTTCTTCAAAACTTGTAACAGCCTTTCTTTTTGCTCTTATTCTAATAATGATGAAATGATGACTGGCAATGTGGAATTCTCACCTAAAAAATCATACCTCAAATGTTTAAG
Organism: Trichilia minutiflora; assembly: GCA_035590515.1. Lineage (NCBI taxonomy): Eukaryota > Viridiplantae > Streptophyta > Magnoliopsida > Sapindales > Meliaceae > Trichilia > Trichilia minutiflora. The sequence continues at coordinate 1,737 of JAVXUL010093005.1, read as the reverse complement.
AAATTGCTTCAAAGATGAAACTGCAAGGGTTATTATGGGTTGAATCTGTTCCTTCTTCTATCCCCACTTGTTTTAATTTTTATTAAGTCTTCAAGAGTGAACACTCCATTTTTTTCTCCTTTCTGCACTTCACCATATAAAAACCCATCCTCAGTTGTTGGAAGATCTTCTTTGTGTATATTCGATGTTACCAAACAATGTTCCAACGGATCTTTAGATGAAAAATAAAAAAATATGGCTTTTACAGCTCTTGATACCACATCTACCCTCTTACAAGATTGGTCTTCATCTGAAAATTTCAGAGATTGATAAATCTTGAATTGCACTTCTTCATCATTGACCCGCAATGTTAGGTTCCCTCTATGAACATCTATAAGAGCTCTTCCTGTAGCTAAGAATGGTCTTCCAAGAATGATGGGGATCTCTCTATCTTCTTCCATATCTAGTATCATAAAATCCACAGAAAAAATAAACTTGTCCACTTTTACCAAAACATCTTCAATTATTCCTTTGGGAAAAGAAAAAGATCGATCTGTCATTTGTAACGAGATGGTTGTGGGTTTTACTTCTCTTAACCCTAACTTTTTAAAGACAAAAAGCGGCATTAGATTGATGCTAGTACCAAGATCACATAAAGCCTTCTCAAAAGATGAATTATCAATAGTACAAGGGATAGTAAAACTACCTGGATCTTTGACCTTCTGAGGCATTTTTCTTTGCAAAATGATACTACACTCTTTTGATAATTTAACCATTTCATGATCTTCTAACCTCTTCTTCTTTAACATTAGTTCTTTTATAAACTTGGCATAGTTAGGCATTTGCTCCAATGCCTCTGCTAAGGGAATGTTGATATGGATCTTCTTAAAAATGTCTAAGAATTTTCTGAACTGCTTATCTAATTTCTTCTTTTGGAACCGCTGTGGGAAGGGAATCGGTGGGGGTCTAATAGGTGGATTATCCAAAAATGTGATTCCTGGCCTCCTTTCAACTTCTGCTAGTTTCTCTACCTCTCTTTGTGAATTTTCTTATTCCTTTTTCATCTCAATTTCCTCCTTTTCTTCTCCTGACTACACCTTTTCATTACTTGGTTGAGTCTTCACTTCTCTTCCACTTCGCAAGGTAATAGCATTGCATTAATCCCTTGGATTCTTCTTCATGTCACTAGGGAATTTTCCCACTGCTTGAGACTTGATAGCATTGGCCAATTGGCCAATTTGCAATTCCAAAGATTTTATAGTAGCTCCCATGTTGCTGCAGTGAGTCTCAATGCTTTCAACTCTCGCTTCATTCTTGTTAAACCTTACTCTAGTCTCATTGATAAAGGTTCCCAAGAGCTCTTCCACAGAAGATTTCTTCTCTGCTGGTGAAGCTATAAAACTTGGAAGACCTTGTAACACATTTCTGGGATTGCTATAAGACAAGTTCTCATGATATCGCAAACCCGGATGATATTGATTTGGCAAGTTATTCTGATAATTGAAGTTTCGATTGTTGATAAACTGCACTTGCTCCTGCTCTTGCTCATCATGCATCCCCGAATATGAACTACATGCCATAGCCACCTGTTCCTTAGCTGGATTACCATTAGTTGCTGTCATAGCTGAAATCTTGCTAGTTAATGCCGAGACTTGGGCTGTCAAAGCTATAATAGGATCTGCATCATATACACCAGCAACTCTCCTTTGATTTCTCTCATTTGGCCACTGATAATTGTTAGAAGCCATTTCTTCCAGC
>JAVXUL010092994.1:0-21883 GCA_035590515.1 Trichilia minutiflora | reverse complement strand
TGGATCTATCTCCACTGTCTGTGGCTCCAATACATGTGACTCATCATGTAGATATTTCTTTAGTATAGATATATGAAAAACTGGATGTATCTTATCCACATTAGGCGAAAGAGCTAACTTATATGCCCTACTTCCAACTCGTCGGAGGATTTGAAAGGGTCCAATATACCTTGGACTCAACTTGCCCTTCTTACCGAATTATATAACGTATTTAAAAGAAGAGATCTTCAAAAATACATAATCACCCTCATTAAACTCAAGGTCTTGACCTCGATAATTGGCATATGATTTTTGCCTACTCTAAGCAGTCATCATTCTCTCTCGAATCATTTTAACTTTATCCACTGCATCCTGCACCAAGTCTAGTCCCAATAACTTGTGCTCTCTAAATTCGAACCATCCAATAAGAGATCTACACTTCCAACCATATAGGGTTTCAAATGAAGCCATCCGAATACTTGAATGATAAATATTATTATAAGCAAATTTGATCAATGACAGATGCTGGTCCTAACTATTCTCAAAATTGATCACACAGACATGTAAGACATGTAACATATCCTTTAGAGTCTGAATTATCCTCTTTGATTGCCCATTTGTTCGAGGATGGAAGGCAATACTAAAATACAATTGGGTACCTAAAGCCTCTTGGAAGGATTGCCAAAATTTTGATGTAAACTGAGAACCCCGATAAAAAATGATAGAAACAGGTATTCTATGTAGAGAAACTATGCGATCCAAGTAAATCTGGGTATACTGAGAAATAGTGTAGGTGGTTTTAACATGAAAAAAATGTGCTGACTTCGCCAATCTGTCAACGATGACCTATATAGAATCATACCCTTTAGAAGTATGAGGGAGGCCTATAATAAAATCTATAGTTACTTTATCCCATTTTTATTTAGGTATGTTTAAACTCTAAAGTGTGCTGTTGGTTTTTGATGTTTTACCTTCACCTGTTGATAGGTTAAACGCTTGGCTAAAAATTTAGAAATATTTCTTTTCATACCTTCCCACCAATAAACTTCTCCTAGATCATGATACATCGCTATTTCTCCAGAATGCATGGTATAGGTAAAAGCATGGGCTATCTCTAAAGTCAGTTCTTAAGTTCTTGTATTGGGGACACAACCATCATATCTCGGTATTTCAAGATGCCCTGATCATCTATTCAAAATTCACTTCCTTTCCCTTATTTGATGCATCTCTTTTTCTCTTCTACATATAGAGTCATTCACTGAGCTTCTTTAATCTCCTATACTAAAACAGATTTCACCTGTACCTAAGCAATTAGTCCTCCAGATTTAGAAACTCGAATTTCAACCCCATTATGCATACACCTCTGCAGCTCTTTAGCTAAAATCCTTCTATCAGCTGAAATATATGACAGATTACCCATAGATTTTCTGTTTAAGGCATCTACTACTATATTAGCTTTTCCTATATGATAATGAATTGTGTAGTTATAATCCTTGAGCAACTCTAACCACCATCTTTGTCTCAAGTTTAGGTCCCTCTGATTAAAGATATATTTAAGACTTTTATGATCTGTATATATCTCAAAGGTTTTTCTATAAAGATAATATCTCCATATCTTCAATGCAAACACCACTTTCGTCAACTCAAGATCATGCGTAGGGTAGTTCTTCTCATACCCCTTTAACTGCCTAAAAGCATACGGTATAACCTTACCATGTTGCATTAACATGCACCCGAGACCTATTCTAGAAGTATTACAATACACAAAATAACTCCCACTATCAAAAGGTAATGTAAGTACAGGTGATGAAGTAAAACAATCTTAAGGCTGTTGAAAAACTTCTTCACAGGCATCTGACAATATAAATTTCACACCATTCTGAGTAAGTCGAGTCAACGGTGCTGCTATCCGAGAAAAATTTTTCACAAACCTTCGGGAATAACCTGCTAAGCCTAAAAAGCTTATGATCTCAGATACACTAGCTTGGTGAGGCCATTTTTGCACAGACTTAATCTTCTTAGGACCAACACAAATTCCATCCCTTGTCATAATGTGCCCTAAGAAGGTCACCTTTGATAACCAAAATTCACACTTAGAGAACTTCTCCTATAGCTTATATTCTCTAAGAATCTGAAGAATAATACAAAGATGCTACTTGTGTGACAAAGGATGGATAAATCCAGGCTAAATTCAAATATCAGAAATAAAAAAAAATAGAAGCAGAGAAAATTAGAAATAGATATAATGACTTTTACATAAATCATAAAATTTTTAGATTAAACAGATTACAGGTTTTGTTAGAGTATCAGGTGATACCGATTTATCAAAACATGTAAATTTCATTTAGTGATATATAATTTAGAAACAAAATCTTAATAAATCGCAAATACAAGTAGTACAAAAATCTTTATATAAAGTCAGAAACAATGGAAATATGCAATGGCTATAAACTACCTCAAGATTGAAATCTCCAATAATTTCTCACAATAGTGTATGAAGCATAAAATATGTTAGTTAACATTACATCCAAAACAATACACATACAATTTTACTGGTCAGTATCATATATGTTCATAATACTAATATCCTAAAACTAAATCAAATAGATCAATTAACATATAACTGCTCATACTATAATATATATTCGATATATGAAATTAGATATCCATACTAGAATCACAAATGTGGGTCAACTCCTGGTCACAATACACTGTATCTATCAACACTTTCGGTTCCTAAAGAATTTAAGTTTGCATATATATATATATATATACAATAATATCTATATATGAACATATCATAAGAAAAATATATAATTCTAATCCGTTTGAAAGCATATAAAGACTTAAACTGATCATCATAACATTTGAATCATACACAAAAAAAAAAACACCATAATCATTTAAAAACATAATAAATATCATAATCATTTGAAAACATAATAAGTTTAAGTTATATCTAGTCACTACAAAAACAAAAGAAAACCAAAAAGAGATCAGGTCAACGAGGACTGGATGGCCGCTCCCTTGACATATCTACAACACAGATAAAACATCAACGTCAAAAAATCCAAGTATAACGTGGAATATAATTTAAATTCTAGTAGTTGAATAATTTCTTCACTCAAAATCTACTTTTCGCTATATTCTAGTGGCCAAAAACTATACGACTAACGAAACATCGCTTACGGTGTTAATTAGATTCTAACTATAATAATTTATAATTTACGATTCAGAATAGTAATCTAGTATGAATAGTAACTCAACATCAAAAGATTAATCAAAATATGATAATGAACTTGTAACGAAGATGGGAATCTTACCACGGAGTCAATTTAACCCATAGACAATTGGATTGCGAGTAATCACAAAAATCCCCAATTTATAAATAGTACTCAATATTTGCTCCTGGCTAAATCATCAATCGAATCACTCAAACGAAGTCTCTAGAGTGTAGCCCGTGTCGAGTATGATTGATTTATAGCAAGAAATGGGGCTTTAAATGGTTGAAAAATGGGAAATTTTGGAGGAATTGAAGAAAAATTGCAAATGGGAAGCAAAACAGAAAACCCACAAGAAGAAATAGAATCTGGAAAGAAAATGACTCAATTTGACTTTATTTGTCTCAAATACACATTAATGAAGGAGAAAATTATCGAATTGCATTGGAGTATTTAAAAAATATGAAAGAAAAATTCTGAAACAAAGGCATATGTGACTTTTCCTATCCCCTGCACATCATTTGACTTTCAGGTTGTGATTCTCTCTCCTTTAACCTCGGATTTATTTCTATGCAATCCTTATTATTTCTTCTTTCCGTAGAAAAAAATGGCTAGTCATTTAGAATTCTGGATCAATAGGAATTTAACCCAGAAGCTTGAGTGCGCGAATGAGATTTTTGAGAAAAAATCTTAATCACAAAGTAATCAAGAATACGGAGCTCTTAACATAATCCCAAGAGCCTGAAAACTTTTTTATGAAATGATAAAAATACCTTTATGTATGGAATGATCAGATTACACTTGTTTTAAAGACAAGGAGTTACAACAGTATACTTAGATTAATCAATGTAAGAAAATCTAATTGCTTCTATGCCCCTATTGTCAATATGTTTTCTTTTATCATAGGACCTTCATCAAATTTGAGAACTTCTTCCTTGACTACATTTATCAAGTTTATGGTTGTCAACCAAAAAATCATTTTCTATTTCCAACGTTTGAAATCTAATCCATTGAACTTCTCTGGTTTCTTATCATTCTTTGATATACCACTGGTTATTGATTGTGTATCCATGATGAATACTATCTTAGATTATTAGAACTACAGCAATCACAATTAGAGTTTTATTAATTATAATAAAAAAATTCGATAATATAGTAAATAAAAAAATTCAATATAATCAATATGTTATAAAATAAAAGACCTTACAAGAAATTAATCAATGTACAAAATTGATGATAGAGGCTTAGAGTATACTCGCAATGTTCTAAAACAGCATTTCTCTCATTCGCAGATTGCTTGAAGGATTCAACTATCAATTCTTCTAAGTTGAAGTAACTATAACTTAGAAGTTAGGTAAAGTACAGACTCTTCTTTTTGCATACAGATTGTAAAATTAATAACAAAAATATAACTTTTGGTAAAATTACAATTTTTTTGAAAAGATATAACTTTTGGTTTTTAATCCTGTAAGGCCCAAGGCTTGACATTATATGTGTATGTATATAATAATAATAATAATTTGTGAGGCTTAAGGCCCATATTAACATTATATGTATACATTATATAATGTAAGAAAATCTATCTGCATCTAGACCTTTATTATTAACATATTTTTTTTAGTCATAAGGCCTTCATCAAATTTGAGAACATCTTTCTTGATTACATTAGTCAAGTTTATGGTTATCAACCAAAAAATCATTTTTTATTACCAATATTTGAAATTCAATCCCCTAAACTTCATTGGTTTCTCATCAATCTTTGAGATACCACGACCGTTAATTATGTATACATAATGATGTATAAAAAATTTTGTATCTTGAATATCGGTTGTGCTACTACATTAATAAGCACCTACTCCCCACCACTTCATCCAAACTTGTCATGCCAATTATTAATTTTGCTTCTGAATCCGCAGTTTTAGCTGGTTAAAAAATATATTTTTATTCCTCCCCACCATTGGTAACAAACCCAAATACTACTCATACATAGAGCCTACACTCAAACCACAAATACCTTTGATTGCTACAACTTGTTCGGACTTTGTATTTGCACTAAAGAACGTTGATGATTTATCAAAATTAAAAATCTGACATGAAGCTGCAGAATAGCACTCAAAAATTGCTCTAAGCTCCATACACTCGTGAGTTGAGGCTTGCGCAAACATTAAGCCATCATCAGCAAACATAACCTTTCATACACATTTCATTATTAAATTAATCCAACAATCAAAAACCCCATTTTATGCGTTGTCGATTTTAAAAAACTCCATTCAATTTTATCATATGCTTTGCTAATGTCCAACTCAAGCGCTACCAACCCATTCTTCCCTCGCTGCCTACTAAGAATCTTGTGAAGACATTCATAATCTAAGGTAATGTTATCCGCAATTAATCACCCCAGAATGAAAGCACTTTGACAAGGCGATATAACATCTCCAATTGATTTCTACCCCCTCTGAGTAAGTGATACCATGTTACTTCCGATAAAGAATTGTAACTTTGAAACACCCGCCTGTGTCAATGAGTTCCAATCACCTAAGTTATCATTTTGACTATCCCCGCAAGCCTTTTTTGTCTGGGCCAAACCTGTTATTCCCTTACTCTGCTTTTACATGGTCGCTTTCATTGTTTGTTTGCCTCGAGTCCGTAACTTGCAACTCATTTATTTTTTCTGCTGGGCCCCTACCTAGCCCACCCCAGCTTCCCAATCCTGGTCTTTATGTGATTCATTGCTCATTAGCTGCAGTTCGAGGCCCAACTTGCTCTTACAACTGTCATCCTGCTGTTTTTCCAAACTAATAACTTTTACATCTCCCACCGTCTTCGATTGCCTCCATTTTGGCGATTCTGCACAGCTTAAAATTTATACCTTAAAATTTCAAAAGGGTGAATTTATACCTTAAAATTTACTCGAAACTCGTTTAAAAAAATTTAGAAATCAATATTTCTTTACTCTGTACACTCTTAAGAATACCTAAATAACCATTATTTAAATTTTTTATTATATATGTTTTTTTTCTCAATATACCCAAAATAATATTTATCCCACCCATTTCTTTGTTAATGTAGTTTATTATATTTTTTGAGAAGAAAGTATCTCACATGACTTAGTCATAAAGGTCATAAGGTCTTTATAATAAAAATTAAGCTTAAATTTGTAAAGAGAATTAAAGGAAAATTTTGAAGTAAAACCTTATTTTATTGAAATAGTTATAGTCAAAGATGGCAAATAAAATTATTTAATTTTTTTTTAAATTTTAATTTTTTAAAATTATGAAAAATTAAAGAGTAATTAAATAACGTACCTACAATTATTCAAACTGAACAAATACAAATTGTTTGAAAAAGTGTAGGCTTAATTATAAATAAAGTTTTCCTTTTGATTGAATATATCTTTTCTTTTTCTCTATTTTTCTTTATTCAAAATTCTTCTAAAAAAGAATTATTCTCTATTGAAATTCTTAATTTCTAATTTTACTGTCAGTAATTCTCAAAGGTTTTGTTATACTCTGAAAGATAATTGCTATTAAATCCTACAGCCATAAAATAATAGAGACAATTAAGTCCTTCAAAACAGTATTTAATACGCCTCAAAATCTGATTCTTACTTTATATTTATTCCATCAATCCTTCTATCATTCTTTTAGGGTAATGAATTATAAAAAAGAAATTTTAAACCACTATTATCAACAATAAATATTCTTTTAGTGTTTGAATCTTCTCAAATCTAAAAATCCTTTATACGCGTGGAGTAAAACGATTTTGGCTGTGATTCATGAAATTGCAAATGATTAAAATTTAATCTTTTGAGGTTTTCTGTTAATTTCAGAAATTATTATTATTATTATCAGGGATGATTCTATTTAACATCTTTATTTTATTTTATTTTATTTTATCAATTTATATAAAAATCTAATAGTAAGATAGATTATGATAATATACATATTTTGATTATTAATTAAAATTCAATTTTGTACAAAAATTCCAAACATGATGCGACTTCATAAATACTGGGCTGGGTGGGCTGGGCTTGGCTGGGCTGAAAAATCAACGTTAGATCACAATACAATGGATTTAAAAATATAGTATTATCAAGCCTTTGGATTTAAAAATCTAAATTTATTCATTCTCTAATTTTCGTTTAAAAATTGTATTAAGTTTGTTTAATAATTAATTACTAACAGAAAAACTTAAATAAAAGAATCTCAAGACGTAGAATTGAGCGAATCAGCGAAACCATGAATGTCGGAAGACAATAAAATGCCCGAGCCGAGAAAACGAAACCTTACCATCACCGACACATGTCCTTCTAACAACCATGTAACTGACACTACTCAGTAGCAAAACGACTTCCTTGAAGAGCAGGTGAAGGAATCCCGCTTTCCAGGAAGTCAGAAACCACAATGCACAGAGGAAGAAGAGAAGGAGAATATTTTTTCAAATAATTAAGAGACGGTGTAGTCGTGAGAAATGGCTAGAAATGAAGAGAGAGGAGGAGAAAACTCACCGCCTGCAGCACCGTCACCACCACCGCCGACAGTGTCGTCGTGGTGTAAGACTTCGGACGATGGCCGACCCGCTGTTGGTGATATGCAAATTGTTTCAGCGTTCTGACTTCTCTGCATTGCCGTCAACTTTCTCTCTGCCATTCGCTCCTTCAAAAACGGATCCGATGTCTGGTAGTTGGCTTATGTTTGCTATGTGTCGTTTTAGAATGTATACGTCGTTTTTGGTTTTTTGGAGTGATAATGAATTTTTCTTTTGTTTGGTTTTAGATATTTCGTTGTTATGCGGTTGTGATTGCGTTCTTCGTGGTTCTTGGCTTCTTGCTGAGACTGAATGGGGATTTGTTATAAAGTTCTGGAAGGTTCGATCATTTTTCAATTTTTATTTAAATTGGTTTTAGATAATTTTTTGTTTTTTTCTTTAAATCTTTTATTACATTTTTTGTATAACTAGCTTCAAGATTATATAATATTCTGAATAAGAGGACTGAATATAATATTGGAATAAAAAAAGGAGCAAAATTTTATAAACCAAATATAGAAAAATCAAACTACAGGCATCTAAAATACAGTAAATTGTCAAAAAAACAATAGGCAAAAATGAAACGTGGAAAATTAAGAAAGTTAAAACTCGTATTCATGGAGTGCCAGCACTGCTCTCACCACAAGGATTCTATCCACAATGCTTCGTTATCTGATTTTCCCACTGATTGCTCCTGAGTTGCAGATTCCCAAATCTTATACAAAGCTTTTTCTTTAATTTGTTTAATCTCACACTGTCTTTCATTGCTTGCCATCTCTTCTGTGCTCATACTAACAAGTCTCTCAGGATTCACATCTCCCAGAAGAATCTTCTTTCTGAAATCATGATTCTTTGGATCCTTCACATTGAACAGGATCGATCTGTACTTGAATTTCATAGATCCATTGAATGGACCCAATTTCTTGAACATCACTGATTCAACGGATGCAGCAACTCCAACCGGGTCACAAGCTCTTAGTTTTTTCTTCAGCTCTTCAGAGTCTCCATCAGCAATCTCTCCTGAAACTTTCCTTAATGACTCCAGAAGAATTTCACGAACTTTGTTACGTGAAGCATTCAAACACTTGATCGATACAGCTGTAGATTTTTGTTCAGAAACTTTAGTCTCTCTCAATGGTTTCTTGAAACAACTAAAAGCACTATCCTCTTTCTTAATCCCATCTTCCGTGTCACGTTTCCTCTTATTTCTCGTCGACTGGTCGTTTGTTACACTGGTCTTTCGGATTCTTGATATACCATCTTTGATTATTAAGCTCCAAATTTCCAGTAGCCATCTCGCCATTAAGCGAACTTTCAATTTGTTATGATTCCTGAGATGTCGAAGACGTTTATCAAGTTGAGTTGAAGTAAGAACGTCGTAGCACATCGGAAAATCTTTCAGCTTCTTCAACAAGGCAACACAATGAAGAACTTCGGGGCTTTTGTCGACCGAGATTCCATCGACGTTTGCAGCAGTTTCTGCCGCTTTCAACACTTCCTTCGCAAGACGCAACAACTCGATCTTTTTCTCCATTATATTTCTCAAGTTCACTTCTTTATGAATTCTGAGAACTCAATACATATATATAGGAAATCTAATTTCCTAATAAATTTAGGATTCTATTAAGAAATTAGTTTCCTAATTCCCGACGAGTAAGTAAAATCTAATTTCCTAATAGATTTAGGATTTCATTTTGAAATTAGTTTCCTATAAACGTAAGGAATTCCCGAAAAGTAAAATTTAATTTCCTAGTAAATTTAGAAGTTTATATCAATTTTATTTTTATTTTTATTTTTATTTTTATTTTTATTTTTATTTTTATTATCCAATATATGCATAAAAAAACTTTATATATTAATATTTTTTTCGTAGCTTTTTCAATTAAATAAAAAAAAGTTGAATTATGACAATTTATAATCTTTCTAATGATCTAAAAATAAATTTCTATAAATTATGCAATGAAAATTATTTTTTCCTTATTTTAATTTTTTAAATAAAAAATAATATTTGTTGATTTCATAAAAAATGTGTTGCATTAATTATTTTATTAAAAAAAATAAAATAAAATAATGATATTAATTCAAAAAGAAAGTATGCCCGTTAAAATCCCGCTGTCATGGGAATGAGAAAATTTTCCAAATCTTTTGTCGACTCCAAATATCCAAATTTCGGCAACCATTTACCATTAATGGAAACTTTTCTCTTTGTTATGATTCGTGAGATGTCAGAAGCCGTTTATCAACTTGAATTAAAATAGGAACATCAAAGCTCATCAGAAAATCTTTCACCTTCTTCGACAATGCAATAGACCGGCAAACTTCACACTCTATCATACAATTTATTGAAACCCTCTTGTCTTTCCTCTCTCCTCCCTCTTTTCTCTCCGTAATCAATTTGTCGCCGCCAATAATCATCCATCTTCTCCCCCTCAATTGGGTATGATTATTATATTTTTATTGTTTTATAATCAATATCAAATTATTAATTTTTTTTTTTAACCCAAAAAGATTTGATTGATGATACCATAAATGGGTGCTTCTTAATCAGTTCCTAAGAAATTAATCCACGACTTCACTGTGAAGATGTTTTTATTTCTGAGTTTAGTGAATGATTTTTGAGATGTTGATGGTAAAGTGGAATCTGGGTTAGCGGATGTCTTTTTTCTGATGTATTTGGCTGGGAACAGTGGGTTTAGTGATTTTTTATAAATGTTATTACTTATGCAAGTGAATTGCGTGTTTCTTTTCGGGCCTGCTGTGAAATCCAATTGAATGTCAATATGAATATTGTTAATATTGAATGGGATTGGTATCGGAGTATTTTTTTGAATTCGTAATTGGGTTTTAGATCTTACTGCATTTGGTCTAGTTTTATTGCTGGTGGTTTTGCATTTTTTTTTTCAGTCAATCAAGTTTATGTGTAGCTTTAAGTGTATATTTCGCAAAAAAAAAAAAAAAGTTGGATTTCTCGATTATATTTGCGGTTATGAGTATAATTTGGAGTCTTCTGTTGACTTGAATTATAAACCAAGTTTTTTTAGTTTCCGTTGCTTTAGTCAAGTGATGTTTTATCAGTTTAGATCTTGAAAATGGTGGTGTAGAAACTGTTCTGCTTTTATGTAGCAAATCTCTTCCTTTTTGTTTCTCCAACATACACAGCAAAGTGTTCTTTGGGTACAGCTGCAGTCTCTAAAGCGGAAGGAATTCATTATAGAATTTGTTCAGCGTTAACAATATTGGAAAACAGATATCCATGTCTACGAATTGTGAAGTCTTTGAAAGTATTTTTTAGGAGTATTTGAATATATGAGTAGAAACGCTGGCAATGGTTAACTATCCTCAGAAACCTTATATATAGATAGAGTATAACCTCTCTGTCCAGTGATCCAAATTGAATGGTGAAAAGACAATGGCAATGGGGTTCTAATTAAGGACATATGCAACAAATGGTCACATGGTTGTACGTCGAAGCTAATGATAATCTTTTGGCAGGATTTGTAAACTATTAGATTACAACTCATTTTGGCCTACCATTAAACACAACAACACTGATATATATTAGATATATCAGATTGCTTCATGGATTGCCTGGTCATGAAAGCGAGCAAACTGACCATTTGGATTAATCCAATTATTCATCTTGATATCTCCTGAGGTAATTTACTTTTGGATCACGACTTGAAGCCTTTGCTTGGGTTGGACGAAATTTCAAAGCTCTTGGATCCCTCTGAAGGTACCGCAAGTATTAGTGCTGGTGCTGGCTCCTTTGGCTATATCTCACCAGGTATTTATACGATATACTTTATTGTTCAAGCTTCCTGTCTGGTATTCTATGACTTGCTATTTTCGTGTTTATTTGTTACTTACTTTACAGAATATGCCATATAATACAGAACCAGGAAATGTTTATAGCTATGGGGTTGTATTGCTAGAGATCCTAACAACACGATTGCCAGTTGATGAGGACTTTGGTTAAGATGTAGATTTGGTGAAGTGGATTCATGGTGCTCCTGCAAGAAGGTCTACTCCAAAGTAGATATAGATACTGGATGCCGGGCTTAGCATAGTTTCTTTTGATTGGAGGAAAGAAATGCTTGCAGCTCTGAAGATAGCTTTACTGTGTACTGACACCACACCAGCCAAACGACCAAAAATAGAAAAGGCCGTGGAAATGCTTCAAGAAATATATATATATTATTTACGACCCAAAATTAAATAGATAGTTTCTCATAGCAAGAGTTTTGAGCTTTTGAATAACATTTATTACCCAATATATGCCATTGCATCAATCGTATCTGAAAATATCTCAATATGGATTTCTATAATTTTATACATTCATATTTTTTCGTAGCTTGCCAATTAAATAAAAAAGTCGTGAATTATGACAATTTATAATCTTTCTAATTATTTAAAAATAAATTTCTATAAATATGCAATGAAAATTATTGTTTTGTTACTTTAATTTTTTAAATAAAAGCATAATTTTTTATTGATTTTATGAAATATGAGTTGCAATAATTATTTTCTAAAAAAAATCATTACAAAAAATGAGAACCAATTAAGTAGGATAGTCTCAATAAGTCTATCTAATAAAAATGTGTGTTATCAATTTTTATACTTTTAGGCCAATTATTATCACTGACAATACTAGCTTTTTTAGCGGTAATAATTATTTATTTTCTCTCTTTTAGCAAAATTAAACATATGGTTATTAGTTGTGACCTCTTGAGTTCTCTATTGTGTTAGTTATGAGTCGAAATTGATCTCATCAAACTCGTTTCGAACATTTAAAAACTATAGTTAACATCTAGCAATATCTATAATCCCTAAGCCATAATGAGAAAAATCTTCGTCGAATCATTTATATCTAATTATACGTACCATATAAGTTATATCCCTCTGTTGTCTAATCTCAATCAAGTAAGGATTCATAAAATATCAAAACCCTTAACTTAGTGTCTTTGCAAAATACACATTGAATTTATCATCACAAACTTTTTCATATAACTTTCTTTGCTCCCTAATCAAGGTTTTGGGTTTCAGTCATTTATTGATATTCGATTGAAAACTCAAATCTGGATCAAGTCAACAAAAATTCAAGATCTTATATATTAAGTCAAATCCCTTCTTGATATTCATTCATATCCCAATAAAAACAACGCATTACCAAATCGATTTTTGTATACAAGACATTATTAGTCTCATATGTATACACCTTATGAACAATATACATCTATATCTGATAAGGATTATGACATCTCTACCAATATATGGAAAGCAACTAGCTTCTAATGGTAATCTAAAACAGCATGATACTTAGACAACCAGTCAATGCCTAGGATTGTATCAAATAAAATAAAGTCAGCATGATGTACATAGCCCTCAATAACAATAGTGCATGCTCTCAAGATTCTAGAAGCTACCACAGCGCTAACCGTAGGAGTATATACAATGATAGAACACTTTATTGTGTTTATAACCCCACCCAAATATAATGTAAAGTATGTTGAAATGAAGGAATAAGTTGGCTAGAATCGAACAAAAGTTTGGCATCTTAAGATTCAACAAGAAGAATACATATAACTATACCATTAGATGCTTGAGCATTCTAAGGAGTCAAGGCAAAAAGCTTAGGCTAAACCTCTTACAACTAAAGCATATCCTCTACTCTTTGACGGCTAACTTCTACCTATGGATCCTTGATCTCTATGATCCTTAACTCTTGAAGGTGTCATAAGTGATAATATAGGGGAAGGCTGGTTGGCTATTGATTATAACTGATTTAAAGGACAATACCCTACTTGCCTATAATGATAGTAAGCACCTGAGTTTTTTAGACACTGCCTAATATACAGGAGTCTATAATATTAGCAGAAAGGTTAAAAGATTATGCCACTGAAGCAAAAGATTCAGTTTGAGAACTGGTAACCTAAGTAAGTTGTCTGTTAGGAACTCTGTCCCTAGAAGGCCTTTCTCTAGTAGAATTGTTTCTGATGAAAAATTCACTCCTAGATTTTCCCTACTCTAATTGATGGGATTTTCTTGGCTTATCTGATTTAGGCTTCTGACAAGATTCTCTTTTTGCCTACCTGTCTCAGACCACCATCGTAAATTTATAAGCAGTATCAAGAACCTACGTATAGAAAGTGATCTTTGAATTAGGGATAAAATAATACAAATAATCTCGAAGCTCATTTAAAATCTCTTGGCCTTCATCTCCTTGATATTTGTCAAGTGAGGGATATAGCACAAGAGATGTACAAAACACACATCATATTCAGCCACTGATATATTTTCTCCTTAGACTAGTTATTTAAAGTCCTTAACCCTTGCATCTTTAAGTCTTTGAGGGAGAAAGTAGGTTAGGATAATAGAGTTGAACACTAGCCACTCTAAGGGTGATCATGATTCTCCCAAATTTTGTAAGTGGGTAGTATACCACCCATAGGTGATATTTTGGAGTTGGAATCCCATAAGCTAAATAACCTTAACTGGGAAGTACCCTAAAATAACACGAATTTTATTAGATTTTTCAAGAAATCTAGTTGGATCAGAGTCAGGTCTTATCCTAAGAAATATATATGGGTGCATTTTTTTGAAATTTGAAAGTGTCATCAGTACTTTCTGTCTTTAAGTTGATGAAGCTGAAACTGAATCCGGGACTAGAGCTGGAACAGGGGGTATTGAAAGATGTTGTTTTTATTGTCAGAGATATATCCTAGAACCAATCGTGTCACATGGTTCAGGATTATCATCTGATTATATATGTATGTATGTATGTATGTGTGTGTGTGTGTATATATATATATATATACATATATATTCTTGTAATAAATTATAAAATTTGTTTCCAATCAATAAAATGGTGATTTTAATTTTAATGTAAAATGAGATCCCATAATGTATTATGTGTCAAAACTCTATCTATAAAACATTATAAATATGGGTGCAGAGTCTATGATTTAAATACATCCGAATACGCTCTCGATTGAGGTGATATCATTAAGGACAATAATATTGTATAATCGACATATTATATTGTCGCTAAATATTAGTATTTGATGCTAAGGGTTGGGTGACGAGTCTTATATCACAAGAGTATAAACATGAAAATTATGTTTAAGAATATATTACTGAATGTGACCAATCGTGATGAAACATATGAGTAAATATCTGCAGTTAATAATTCATCACATAGTCGTACTAGTGTACCATTAGTCACTTGACTTAAGATATCACAGTTGTTATCTATAGTGAGTATTGGGCTAGCCACATCTAGTAAAAAAAAGCTTGATGAAAATATGTTCTTCTTATATGAGAACAGGTGATTATCAATATAAAATCTGCTGATTTGGATGTTTGAGCTTAAGATCCTAGACATAATTGTCATATGCAGGAATTAAATCTCTGGTGAGAGTACTTGAATTTTGAAAATGAGTTTTTGGATATGTAAATCTCATTTATGATTGAGGTTTTAATCTTATAATCGAGTTAGGGGTTTGATGATTTTATAACCTACACTAAGCGTCGACAGTAGAGGGACCCTACTACATACAAGTACGACTATATGAGTTTATTCGAAATTATATTTTCTATGTTCTATGGGTTATGATATCTTACTAGAGGTTATTGATGATCATTGAGAACTTCAATTACAATGAGTTATACCGAAGTAATATTAAAGGGTTCGTATCAACTCATGTTTAATTCACGATAAACCCAGGAGATTACACATAATAATCGATAGATTACAATGAATAATATAAATATCGTTAAGTCAGTTAATGATACTTAATATTATTGAAAGTAAAATTACTCCAATATATTGATTGGTAGATAATTTCATTCTTTAAAGTAAAGAATAAAATTTCTCGACAATGATGCGCTAGCACCCGTGAGTTCGAGAAATATTTTAAAAATTCTTAGTATACTATAAATATGATTTACAGCTATATGAAAGACTAAAAGAATTATTATTTATTAATTGATAAATAAATTTTTCTATTTATTAATTAGTAAATAATGGTTGATATTGTTAATAAATATATTGGTTTATTTATTAATAATAATTTTTTTCTTCAAATGGTCCCTTTCTTGACAAATGGCATGATTATATGATACCAAATGTCAAGATCTTAGTTTCCTTGGTTTTTTCATAACACATGAATGGCCTTTATAAGCCTTACACCTATCATAAAGCTCTTTAGTAGCAAGCAATGTCTGAAGAGTTGCAGGCTTTATATTACAATCACACTTGAGAGATAGTAGATCTACTCCCTATCAAACCAGCAATAGGATGTAAATGGGTTTACAAGATTAATACCCGTTCTAATGGTTCTATGGATGTTTATAAAGCTCAATTGATGGTTAAAGGATTTACTTAGGAATATAGGATTGCTTATGATGAGAATTTGCTCTTATGGCTCGACTAACCTTTATTTGCAGTCTATTAGTTGTTGTTGTTAGTAAACAGTGCAAGTTATTCCAAATAGATGTCAACAATACCTTTTTTAATGGTGATCTCTTGGAAGAAGTTTATATGTAGCCTCCTCTTAGATATAAGCATACATGTGACAAAGTTTGTCGTCTTTGTCATACTTTATATAGTTTTAAACAAGCTTTACGAGCTTAGTTTACTAAGTTCAATACTACTATTTTCCAGTTTGGTTTCTATTCAAGTCTTCATGGTACAGTTTTCTTTATTTGTAAGAGTGATTGAGGAATTATCCTTTTTCTCCTTTATGTTGACGATATGATCATTACAGGAGATGATCTTTTTGGCATTATAGATCTTAAGCAATTTCTCAGTCATCATTTTGAGATGAAAAATCTTGGTCTTCTAATTTATTTTTTAGGTTTAGAGGTATCTTTTAATGCCAATAGATTTATTTGTCTCAATCAAAGTATGCTACTAATCTTTTAACTAATGATAGTTTATCTGATAGTAAGATTTCAAACACGCTTGTTGAAGCCAATGTTCGATAACTCCCGTTAATGACACTCCCTTGTTTAATCCTACTGTGTATTGACAATTGATTGGCAGATTAATATATCTTACTATTACTCGACTTGACATCCCTTATGTTGTTCATATAGTCAGTCAATTTATGAATGCTCCTTATAGTACTCATTATGTTGTTGTAGTTCGTATTCTTCACTATATTAAGGGTACTATAATTTATGGACTACATTTTTTTGTGTCTTCATCACTAGAATTACATGCTATTCTGATGCTGATTGGGCAGGTGATTCTACAAATCATCGTTCTATTACTTGCTTTTGTTTCTTTCTTGGTGATTTTTTGATTCTTTAGAGGAGTAAGAAGCAAATAGTTGTTAGTTGTTCTAATTCTGAAGTTGAGTACCATGCTCTTGTTGACACTGTTTCAGAACTTTTATAGCTTCATCAACTTCTACAAGATCTATATGTCTCTTTACCTATTATCACATTTTTACATTATGAAAATCAAAGTGCTATTTAAATTGCACACAATGATGTTTTTCATGAGCATACTAAATATATTGAAAATTATTGACATTTTATTCGTCGTCATGTTATGACTAGATCATTTCATTTGGTTAATATCTCATGTATTGACCAACAAACAACATCTTCACTAAAACTCATCCTCGAGGATATTTTTGTGATTTAATTTCCAAACTCAACTTTACTTCTTTATCATCTTAAATATTAGAGGATATTAAAGATAACGTCATATTTATCTATTTATTAAGATATTGTATATTTATCTAGATATAGTATTTATCTATTTTTTATAATTATCTAATTTTATTTATTTGTATTTATCAGTTGTCAAACTCACTTTATATTAAATTGGTCATCTCAATTATATATTGATTCCAAGTTTAATAGAATATTATTAGGTTTTCCCAATATTTCTCTCTTTACTTTGTTAATGTTACCAAAAAAACTTTTACAACTTTATTATTAAAAGAAACTAAAAGTCAACTATAAAAAACATGTCTTTAGATATTCTCGATGCTTGAGGAATAACAACTACGAAAATAAGGACGGTGATCAATTTGAACTCTCGTTTTACAATTTCTATAAAAAAAAAATTAAATTAAAATATGTAATAAAAAATATTTTTTATTTTCATTTTTTAAAAATGAAAAAAATAATTTTTATTGATTCCATAAAAGACGAGTTGTAGTAATTATTTTCTAAAAAGAATTCGTTATTAAAAATGAGAACGAATTAGATAGGACGGACTCAATAGGAATATCGAATAAAAATAGGTAATGTATTATCAATTTTTGCTTTCATCATATTATCATTTTTATGATTTATGTTGAGAGAATTTATTGGACAGACATAGAAATGATATAATATCCCTATTTTACCTAAGATTTTTTTATTTACAATAAAATTTAATTAATAAAATAATTATATTAATTCAAGAAAAAAAATACTCTCATTGAAATTCTACTACCATGAGAAAATTGACTTTGCCGATGATTGACTATAATTTCTCAACAGTAGAAAATCATATGATTATCATTGATATCACCTCATTGTTCGTCTGGTATGAGTGATATGAGTTGGACATGAGAGCGTCACACCTGAAATAGTTGTAGTAAACTACGAGTCTCCATCAATCTAAACAAACAAAATTCCATTCTTAGAGAAAAAATTAAATTTAAAAAGAAATTAATTGATTGATGTTTAGTAAATATGTTTTCATTTTAAATTATCACTGATTTGATAAATTATGACAAATCCTTTTCTTTTTTTTTTACTTTTACTATATATTATATTTAATAATCAGTCATTAATCTTTAGTTAAAATTTTTTATCCAACTTGTGATTCTTATCAATAGTTCCTTGAGAACGTGAAAAAGTTCAAAATCTTTTGCTGACTCCATATATCCATCAACCATATACCATTTTTGTTTATTACGCCCCAAATTTCTAGCAACCATTTAGCCATTAATGGAACATTTGTCTTTGTTATGATTCTTGATTATGATTCTTGAAATGTCAGAAGCAGTTTATCAACATGAATTAAAGTAAGAACACTGAAGCTCCCGACAACAGTGTTGGCTGCTTTCGGAGTTGAATTAACGACACCAAATAACCCAATTCGACAAGATTAAGTAACTCTTTCTCTGTTGAAGTTCTTCTATATTCGAATTGGGTTGAAAAGTGAAACATAAATTACTGAACTACAACCCCTAAAAATACTGGAAAATCTTCTAATTAATTAGATGAATGTATGTATATATTGCCAAGGAAATAAGATTTCCCTCGAAACCTAAGAAATTTGTGTTATGTCGGTTTCATTAATCATATAAAGCTAGGAAATCTATGTTATTTTCTTGTTATTTCTTTATAAATCTAAGAATTATTTTGTAATTAATGCATTACCAAGCATATAACCTAATTAATAGAATAGTATTTATGTTAGAGTATTGACAAATATACAAACTCAATCAAACTAATGTATGTAGCAGAGTTGAGTTACTATCACATGTCTTGTATTTTTATGGTAACATAAGAAAATTATAATAGGAAAAAAAATAACTTATATAATAACAATATAAAATTGCCAAATTATTCATCGCGTGGATTTGTGTTAAATTTTCTTGGAAATTAACACCACTTACTAATTTAGATGCTTTCAATTAAAAATCTTAGTTTATACTCATGTTATATTATTAAATAATTTATTGTGAAACATAAAGTTAATGGAGAGTTTGTATCCAACTCACGAACAGTAAATTTTCATGTCTCCTTTTCTAAATATATAAAGTATACAATGCATGAAAAAAATAATCATACAAGTTTCCTTTTCTAAATAATTATGTTCGTAACATTTTCTTTGTCATTCGTATATTTTTCCAAATTCCAATTAAAGCATAAATGGTGTATTCCTTTAGTTAATTTTATTGAATTTTTAAAATATTAAACACAAATAATTGTTGCTGAAATATTGAAAGAAATTAAATAAAAAAAATTTATTATTTCACCTTAAAACACCCTTTGTTTATCAATCCCCTATACAAAGATTTAGGGCATTCGATTACTGTATTTCTCCATGAGATTTATTGAAACAAAAATTAAATCAATGTAGCAACCAATCAATATAGACTAGTCGTTTGTTGATTTCGTAGCTTCGAATCAACTCTACACATTTTCACCGAGGAGATTATACTGTTCGATTAATGGCTAAATGTAGCTTTAGCATGGTAGCACTAGCCGTTACATTTATTAAACTTTTTGTCTTCAGTACACTACTGGTTTACACGTAAAAGACAAAGATTTTCTTTTTGAGAACTCAATATATACATATATAGGAAATCTAAAACACATGTATAGGAAATCTCAACTTGTTTAAAATAGTAGAGTAAAAAAATGTACTTTTGAATAATATAAAATATTACAATAATGCTCAACAATATTTAATTTGTCCCATATTATAAAAAATAAGCATATATGGTGGTAGATGCTAAAACTTGTAAAGAGATGTCGACTACAACCAGAGCTTATGTATCCCGTATTTTGTTACATGTTTTTGAAAATACTAACATAAAAATAATTGTATTTAAATATCTAAATAGACTTATGAAACTTAATCAAATGATTTGTAGTAATATAAATAAGTCAACTTTTTCACACTTATTGGAGTTTATGGGAGTTTTGATTTGAAAGAAAACATAAGTATTAAATTATTTACTTTTAAATAAAAATAAAAAATTATTTGTTATTTGTAATTTGATTTATAAATTTTAAATATTAAGTAAATATAAATATATTTTATTTTATTTATAATATATTAATTATTGTATTATAAATAAAGTACAAAATAAATAAAAATATAATTATTCATATATATTAAATAAATATATTTACTTATTTTTACTAAATAAGAGTTTAACTATTATTTTTCTTGACTACCTAATACCTATTAATACATGATCATAATAGTTAGTTACTATATTGTAATATAAGTTTTGTTTGGGATTGTAATGTTTTTGCTGTGTTTTAAAAAGAAAGTTAGAAGCTATTGATGATAAACCAATTTTTACATAAACTCTCTCAAAATTTTTTAAATATTTAATATTTAATACTTCCATTTAATCGTAATTATAATTTTAAAAACATAGCATATGAAGATCAAACAGAACAATAACAATAAAAATTTTACATATAATTTGAACCCTTATATACATTTTGTTGTGATTATTTGAACCCTTATATACATTTTGTTGTGATTTCTAGGTATCGAGCAAATGATGGTTATTTAAATAATCTGAATTGAATCTAATCATGCTTAAGTTTCCTAATGCATAATTAAATTCATATGCGGAAGTTTAATTTTAAACATACCTCCCGTAATTGCTGCTTCTTTTCTTTGATTCAACTGAGGATGTTTCCAACTCCTAAAAGATCAGCCTAATAGTGTAGGTGCTTCTGAATGATCAAACAAAGCCAAGACCTCAAATTTCTTTATTTTGCTCTCTCTTTGTTATCACCATTACTCAACCAAATGAGAGCTTGATGGGGCTTGAATTTATAAGCAATGGGAGGTGATTGGATACCATTATGTGAGGGGTTACACAACATTAATTCCAGCCATAAAATCTTTATAACTCCTAGCCATAATGTAATTGTAACCTCCAAATTAATTGTCCAAATTGCAACCTCCACATTCTCCCACTTGATCCAAACAATCAAAATTATATTCCAAATATAAATTCATATATTAAAATAAATAAAATACACGAATTATGACGACAAGTCCTCTAAGAACGAGTAATGTCTTCCATGTATTACAATATACTTTATTCATAAATTAACCTCAATTACTTATTGGATAAACCCTATGTTTATTCTAGGTCCTATAAAGTGATGTACCTTTCAAATAAAACTTAATGTACACATAATGCAAATACATCGATACTGAATAAGAGTTTCCTAAATATACAAATATAGTCCATACAAAAATGACTACATAATAGAACCAAGTCCTATACGATCCACATGATCCTTATAATTTCTTAATGGCATGCCTTTAGTTAAAGGATGTCACGCCCCGACCCTAATCGGCCACATGATAATCGCCGCGAATCCCAGAAATACATCCTATTATTTAGAATGCACCTCTAGAACCCACAAGGCATTAGTACCTGTTT
>JAVXUL010092958.1:0-21904 GCA_035590515.1 Trichilia minutiflora | reverse complement strand
TTCTTAGTAAGCGTTCTGGACCTAAGGAATGCTTATTAGGAATCTGTGACGGTTGTCACAAGTGGGACCCCGGGTCGGGGATATGACAGGTATAATTAATAAACATTAGTGTGGATTAATAGTTAGTAGAAATATTTTTCAAACGTGACCATAAATATAATAAATCATGCAGATGTATGTTGTCAATGAGTTATTATACAATTTCACTAGTATGAGAAGTACTACTCTGACCTGAGACATCATTATCGTTATTCAATATAGATGCATATGATTCATATGGTATATAAATATGAGACTAATCATGTCTTGCATAATAAGCCGATTTGATTATGTGTTATTTATATTGGAATACGAACAATTATCAATAAAGGATCCGTTGACTCGACATAAAAGATTTTGAGATTTCGTTGACTTGAGCCAGATTGAACGTGATGCTTCAGGTTTAGGTATTGGAGTAATTCTTATACAAGATAAAAGGTCGATTGTGTGGAGTTTTGCAAAAAAACCTATAGGATCATAAATTTCATTAATTATACATATAAATGATGATAAACAATTTAGTATGCAAACTATTATGGTTCATGAAATTTTGTACCCCAAATGAGTTTCTCCTTCAAGCTTAAAGTCTTCCCCCAAGTCTCCAAGTATATTCACACTCTACCTTGATGATGGAGATGATGGTGAATGATGTTGGAGACTTTAACTATCTACGTATATATTAACATAGTTACTAGTAGAAGAAGAGAGAAAATGAAAGGAAATACTTTGCCTTTCTTGTTCTCTTATTTTCCTTTCTTTGTTGCCTTGTAAAACAATTTTTGCTTTCTTGTTTCTCAAATGGACGAATGGTGAAAACAAAGCTTTCTTCTTTTCCTTTTTTTCTTTCTTTTGTTTTGGTTTTTCAAAAATGAATTTCATTCCTCCACCCCTCATTGCTTCCACCGTATACCTATATAACAAAATGATTCAAAATTGAATTTTAAATCAATTCTATATTGCCATATAGTTGGCAAGCATAAACAATAATTGAACAAAAACAACCAATTATATAAATACAAGTGGAAGCATATGTCTAAATATAGTAGGTGAAAATTAATAATTTATCTAAAAACAAATAATATTATTATTATAACAAATAATAACAATAACAATAATATATATGTATGTCATTTGACCAAGTTAACATATTTATATATATATTAAAAAAACTTTATCCATTTATTATTAATCATAATAATTAATAATTATGGATTTTTCTTGACCATTAGATCAAAAATAAGGAGTAAAATTAAATATGATGAGGACATTTGACAAACAACAATTGTGCTATATATCATTTAAGCATCATTTAAATAAAATAAAATTTATTTAATATTTAATAAATAAATAATTTATTTATCAAGAAATGGATATTTAATTAATCAATTACTAATATTAATATTTAAAAATTAAAACGTTTGATTAAGATATAATAAATTATCAAAATATAGTTAGTTATCGACTTATCGTTGTATATTAAGTTTTAAATATAATGTTAAATTATTATATTTTATTTTTATTCATAAAAATTAAATATTATTTATGCAAATTACTAATAGAATTAACTTATTTAGTTATTGTATGATTACTCGATTTATTGAATAAATTTTTGTAAATTTATTTAAATAACTATATAATTAATATTTTCGTATTATTTTATTTATAATTAAGTATTATTGATTATCACATGTTATATTTTGATAATTTTATATATAATTGATATCAATAGATAATCAATATGACATTTTACTACAATGTTAAACACTAATTGTATCTAAAAAATATAAAATATAATTAGTTATTATAATTTATTTATTTCTCAACAAACTAATTTTTATAATTCATAATTATAAATATATTATTATTAACTGTCATTCGAATTTTAAAATTTAAATTTAATAATTATAACTTTATAATTTATTAAATATATTATTATTTTTAATTTATTCTATTTCATATATTGTTATTTTAAATCTAATAAATTATTTATTTTAAATAATTTATTTAATTATTTAATCTATATTTTTAAATATAAAATCATTTTAATAATAATAATTTAAAAATTATTATTATTAAAATAATACTACTTAGAATGCTCGGCACGTTTAATGGTGTCTAACGGGCCTGAATCGATAGTTTTGGGTCTATTTAGTAAATCAAAAAGGATGAAATTGATCCGAACCGGTAACATAAATGAGTCAGTTCGGGTTAGTTACATAGTTTGTAGGTGATGGAATTGAATCAAAATCAAAAAATAAATAGTATCATATCAATCCGACTTAATTTCGATTCAGAAACGGTTTTAGTTTCGATTAAAATAATATTTTAATTTAATTAATTAAATTTTTTTATAGATATCTACTTAAACTCTATTTATTATCATCCTTATTGATATTATTTATTTTTATTAATATATTAATTTTATATTTTTATTAATTAATATTATATTATATTAATTTTTGTTTTAATTTATATAAATAATTTGTACACATATTTTTATAATCTATTTTATTATAATTTTTAAACTTAAACTAGTTATAACTTATTTTAATTTATATGTAATAATTTTTATTTTATTATATTTATAGGAAATATTTTTAAATTTTAAAAAATTATATAAAAAATATATTTGAGGATATAAATTTTTATTAATTAATTAAAAAATACAATGAAAGGAACATTTTAACCTTAACCTCATAAATTTTTTTATATTCAATCATATTCATATATTATAACATCAAAAAAATAAACAAATTAATTAAGAAAATATTACAAAAAGTGGACATTGAGCTTTACCTCTTTAAAAATTATAAAATTTAAATCCTAATTATAAGTAGCTATGTCACGCCCCAACACGTGGATCCCACATATGATAACCGCCTCAGACCCTCAAGATATATTCAATTACCCATAATATGTCCTGAAACGCCTGTAAGGCCTTTACAAAACCTGATTCAAAATTCACACATTTAAAATACTTTCAAATTACCGTCCTCATCACTCGAACTTCTCAAAAATAAAACAATAAACCACGACACTTCTGTATAAATATCTCAAATATTTCATGAATCATTCATCACGATATTAAACTATGGGATCAATCCATTCACAATAAAATTCAAATATAGTTTAAAATCCTTTATAATCCATAGAAAAATAAATAAATAATAATACAACAAGTCTTTAGAATATAAATCCAGTGAACTACATTTTTACTAGGTGAGTCAAGCTACATGTATACCTGATGCTTTCAACACCTGGAGCAATCACCACCAAACCGATGTGCGTATCATTCTTATTTACCCTAAAATTGGAGAGTAAGAGGGGGTGAGTATACAGAAGTATACTCCGTGAGCAAACTAAAAATTTTAATTATATAAATAGTACTCAATCCAAATTATAAAAGTATAGATTAAACATATCATAAAACAACTTGATTTAAAATACTTCTTTTACTATGAAAACTTCAAAACGGGTATCAAAATTCATTGAACTAACTCCCTTTTCCGGTGATTACCCTAGCCCTGGACATCCCAAGACCGTCAGTGGATTTTATATGCAGTAAAAATATGCTATTATAAAATTCATTTTCAAATACAAAAAGTAAAATAATACATGATTTAGTTATATAAAACATGACAACCACTAACGTTCACCTTAGATTAGCCACGTGGTGACATCCGTGACTAACTCGACGAGACTTATAGGGGGTCAAATCACACCACATCATCACCATAACACAACCATACACCACCCTCACCTGTGAAGCCTCTACTCACCTAGGCGACCCGTCTATCAGGCCGACCTTAGGCTATCACATATATCATTCACCTAGGTGTCCACATCCAAGTGGACTACCTCAGGCTACCACCTTATAACTATAGTAAATATTCCAGCTCTCATGACCGTTATCACCAATAGTATCCTGACCCTCATAGTCGTCAACACTAATAAGTATGTATCATACTTATCAAAGAGATCCAAAATAGAACAATAGTATGAGCATCAACAAATCTATCAAATATACATCAACCTGGCCCTCTGGCCATTCTCATCACAAACATATGTCATTTCAAATCATATACATATACATAAGCAAATATGTAAAAACAAAAACATGAAATATATGAGGTTAACTTTATAAAAACATTTGTAAACAATTTCAGAATATTGCAAGCTCATATTAAAACAATAAAACATAAAGGTGTTCATTCACTGCTTAGGGAGGGTATACATTCTCTAACTTCTCTCGTTTCTCGGTATCTCACGCGTGTTCCTCGATCATGTACCGTCACTTAAACACATATATCAGAACATATCAATATACATTTCTAGACCTCGAATGAAACTCGTATGCGTGAAATGCATGTTGACTCAAGTTTTTTAAAATTGGTTTATACGTGAAATCGATTAAAACCCTCGTTATTCATCCAATTATCTATATATCATTACTACAAACTCACATTTAGGCTAAACTAACATATTTTGACTTAGTTTCGTGATTACGATAAGCGAACCCTACACACTTATCAAAAAAGTAACTTGATTACTATTTATGCCTACCAAACTTCTTTATCAAATTTGTATTTCTCATATTCTATCAACTTACTCGACTTCACTACAACCTAAACGAAGCATAAAAACCAAATGGACGCGATAAATCTATCCGAAATCTACCCGGATAAACAGTAAAACCCACTTTGTAAAAATTTACTAAAATGTAAAATATAAGATATAAACGAGTTAGAAATGATGTCACTAACCTTGTGGTATCATTGGTTTACTTTAATTCTACTCCGAAGTTGAAAAACCCTAATTTGGCTCCCAAAATCCTAACTCCCCATCTTCGTTTTCTACGCTTCTACCGTCAAATTGAAGCTCGTAGAGTGTGTAATACGTATAATGTGATGAGAAATCAAGAAGAAATTGAAAAAATCATGAAAATGGGGTGTTGGGTTTTAATGGGCAGAGGAGAGAACGGAGGAGAGGAAGAGAAGAAGATAAAGAAGAAGAAAATGTGGGAGAAACGGCCTCAGCCCCCATATTTATAATAAGAGGGCAAAATTATCATTTTATCCTTAAGAAATATAAAGGAGAAGCTTTTAGAATGAGGGTAAAATCATCATTTCATGATCGTTCAATCGAACAAATCAAGGTTCGTTCGAACGAACTGCCTACTTCGATCGAACGAACCAGGGGCCGTTCGAATGAATCTTTTGATATTTTGTCAGGGCACTTTCATTTGATCGATCGAACGAACCAGGCATTTTGACTTATTGAATGGCTCATTCGATCGAACGAAGACCCATTCGTTCGAACGAATCTAAAATCATAAATTTTTCAGGGAGTTTCCAAAATATCGGTTAAACAAATCATCCTATTTGATCGATCGAACCTATCAAAAATAAAAAAATTTATTTATGTCCTCCCCAAATTTAAAAAATATCATTGGGGTCCTACTCAAAATAAAATAAATATTTAATTACGTTAATGTCCCTATATTTACAACCTCAAAACTCTATCTTAACCACCTTAAATCCTCAAAATAACTATACAGTCATGATGGCGTGTCAACTATGTATGATGCAAGCATAATTATAAGTACAATAAAAATATAAAATTATCGATATACCCTTAGAATCTAGCACGGGGCTCACAAGTTAGCTATCGTCATTCCTCGTCTTCGTCTTCATCTTCTTCATCCCATTCGTAACTAAAGTGAGGTGTAAGAACTGATTATTATTGAAGTTATTGTAATATCTTTTCTTCATTGATCCAATCTCTGAAATATATGCGCATCTTTAGTGCCTCTAAGGCCATTATACTTTCATATACGTCCAACGTTCGATTGCTCAAGCTAAATGCATTTTCTAATAAAATAGTTGACATTGGTAGTATAAGAAAATCTCTTGCCATTTTTGTTAAGATAGGATATAACTTGTAATTTTTTCATCATTTTAATATATCAAAATTTAACTCCAGTTTAATAGACGGACCTTGTAAATAGTATAAAAATTCATTGAATGATGATGACATTCTTCTTGGTCTCTTGCTAACTTTTATGTATGGATTAAAATCGCTGTTGAAAATAATAAGTACTGAAGAGGAGGAAGAAGAACCCTCTTGACCTGTAAAAAAAAAAGTACTACCAGCAAAATAATACAAGTAAAAAATAACTATAAGAATATATGATAAATTTTCTTTGCACTGATGGATCCATCGATGAGTTTCATAACTCAATGTTCGAAATCATTTATATCTAAAAGTAAATAAAATCATTCTATAAGGGTTTTGAAGTCCCAATTGGCAAGCTCCAAGAGGGTGTGAATTGGAGATTAAAAATTTTGAATGAAAACGAATGCAAATGCAATGAATGTTGAGAAGAAAAATTAAACACAGAAATGAGACACTCAATTTTTATAGTGGTTCGACAGAACTTCTACGTCACCTCTTCTCGGTTAAATCCTTTCACACTAAGGATCACTAACAACTTGTTTGAACGGGTCAAGTGAAATCCAAAACAACTCCTTCTTTCACGGGTGAAGGGCAACCTCACAAAATGACTTTCTTTTAAGCGGGTGAAGTGAAACCCAATACAATGATTTTTTTTTATCACAGGTGAAGAGAAACCCACAATTAATTCACAAGAATTAATTTCAATAACTCTCTTGAAGAGTAAGTATTCGATGAACAATTTCTCTTACTAAAAATTAAATACAAATAATGAAGATGAGAGAATAATAAGGTATATTCAAAAGAATGCTTTCTTACTCAGATTGTTGTTGTTAATTGCTTGTTCTTTTTATCTTAAAAAATTGATGTTTATATATCTGCAATAAATTCTTCACAACAATTCTTTTTTACCTTCATTAATGACGGTATTTAATGTCTCTGAACTAGGCGTTACAGACTTGATTTTTGCAAAGGTATCGATATATGTCTCAGGGTATCGATACGTTTGAAGATTATTAGCCTGAAGGTATCGATACGTTTTCCATTGTATCAGAACACTTTGACGTAAAAGAGATTAAGTCCGTCATAAAGGTGTTTGATCCTGGCCTCAGGGTATCGATACGTTTGAAGAATTATCAAGGGTATTGATACGTTTATGAAGAGGGTGCTTGATCAAGGCTTTAGGGTATCGATACGTTTGAGCAGCCATCTAGGGTATCGATACGTTTGTGAAGAGGTTCCAAAACATTTGAGCACAGACCAAAGGTGTCGATACGTTTTTGTGAAGGGTTCCAGAACTCGAGCTTTGATTTTAAACTGTAACTAAAACGTGTCGATACGTTTAAGTAACGTATCGATACATTGGTGCCTTGGTGAGCTTTTCTTGATGCTTTCTTCACTTTTTCTCACCTGTAAAAACATATACTCTTTTCAAGAGAGCAAGTGATTTATATTTGTTCATTTAACAATTAAATTCATTCAAATCATCACATATAAGCATATATGTTACTTGTTATTTATTTTGGCATTAATCAAAAATAATTTAAATTAGAAAATTAATTATGCCATAAAATCATCAAAAATAACTTAGAGCTATCAATCTCCCCCTTTTTTGATGATGACAAAATACATGCATAATACATGAAGTCTCCCCCTTTTTGTCAATAAGCAAAGAAGGGAAAAATGTCAAACATATATAAGCATATATTAGGAAAGAGATAAGCATCAATTAAACATATTTGTGAAAGAAATATCATAAAAAAAATGTTCAAAAGCCAATAACATTCATAAACTTATCCAGAAAATATCATTCAACAAAATGAATATAATCATCAAAAAATAGAAATAGTCCTAATTTGAATCAACATGTTTAGGTCGTGAGGATGAGCCAGTCTCGAAATAAGCCAAAGAACGAGGACACGCTACTAATGACGAAGGGTGAGGACGAGGAGGCTCAGGATAAAAAGGTCAAAAAAAGGAGTGAGGATGTGGTTGACGAGCTGTAGGAGAAGGATGATAGCCATGATGGGAGCCTGGGGCAGCCGCAACTGAATGCCGTAGGTGAGCAATCTCACCAACCAATTTCTCTTTAACATCCTTCAACTTTTGCTGCATAAGTGTATCATGAATGAAAACTTCATTCTTCACCTTTTTGACCATCGTCCCCAACGTGCGCATGACCTGAAAAGCCTCATTCATCTGTGTGTCAAGCTTCTGCACAGCTATCATAACTGTCGACTCTAAAGTAGTAAAGCTGTCAAGAAGTCGATCAATCTTGTACTCTAATATGGCTACAAGAAGAGCTAAAGGCACAGATCCGTGAGGTTGAGTAGAAGTAGATGGACAAGCCGATGAAGAGGGAGGAACAGATGTGACCTATGGCTGTAGTGCTGGTGGAGGAACAGGAGGCGGAGGCTCCTGCTGCTACTGAACTGACTACTCAGGCTGCTACTCCACTCCAACACCTGACGGAACATCACCCTGATCACTCTCCAAACCAACATCCTCTACTCGAATAGGAAGGCTACCAACCTGCTTAAGCATCCAAAGACCTGGATGTGTCTGCTCATACCCCATTTTTTGAAGGATAGTCTCACTAAGCATGCTCGATGGTGGTGGTTTCTTGCAGTTAACATCAGCCAAGACTTCAAGAGCCACTTTCCAAATCAGCTCTGAAATCAAAAAGCTATAGTGCAGGTTGTACTTCTGAGTGGCACCTCTAACTATGCTCATGATCATCCAATAAGCGAGGTTGGGTCTCTGGTGAGTGATAATCCATTCAATCCAACATATATCCTCCATAGTCATCTCAGTAAATTTTCCTAAATGAACATTCAAATTATGGGCAACTATAAAATGCAGAATCCATTCATGCAGTTGTAGTTTTGAGGGTTTATTCTCCACAGCCTGTAACTCGGGGTTCTGAAATATCGTCCTACAGGCTTCTAAGGGGTTAATAGTGGACGAGATGTAATGGTCACCACCAAGAAGTAACTGAAACTGCTCGCATAAAAAGTCTTCATCAACTATAACCTCAACATCCCTAATCCATGTCCAAAATTTTATAATCATGTTCCTACCAGTCTCAGGGTCCTTTATATCAAAATTCAAATAAAACAAACAAACTAGCTCTGGATAAAACTCCCCCTTAATACTCATAAACGATAACCAACCAAATTGTTCTATCTGATGCATATATGAAAATCGCATTGTATCAAGGAGAGTAAAATCAATTACCCGACCAGGAGTGACGATCTTGGTGGCAAACATGATAAAAAAATGCTCCTGTTATTCTGTGCAGCTGAATCCTCATGGGTTTGGCTCGTCAGGTATGATGGTCGAAGAAGAAGATGCTGGAGCCTTTCGTTTCTATCGATCAGACTGTGCAGGAACCTTTATTCGTGGAGGCATTTTCGATTTACGAATAGGAGAGATAATGAAGCAGCTATAGAATGAAAGGGAAGATGGGTTTGAGAGTATTAAGATGATTTTAAAGAAATACGTGGGGAGAGAGACGGTTACAAGATTGTAGAGAGATAAAGAGAGAGAGACGGTTACAGGAGTTGAATTTGAAAAGTTGGAAGAAGATGAAGAGTTGGCATTTTTGAGAACGTGCCCTAGGTTAAAACGACCTAGTTTTGGACATTTTAGAAGCAAACGTGTCCATACGATTGAAAACGTATCGATACATTTTGATGTTTGGGCCAAAATCACGTCACTAAGTTATCGATACATTTGAGGGCAAACTCAAACGTGTCAATACGTTGGTTCATAAAAGATGAAATCACCGTCTCGATGGTGTTGATACCTTGTCTAAAGGTATCAAGTCATTGGTTAAAAATTCAGCACCTCTTAAACGTGTCGATACGTCAAACGAGAACATATCGATACTCGAGAAGAGGTATCGATACGTTAGAGTAAAATCATCAAGCACATTTGAGAAAAACTCAAACGTGTCAATACTCGGGAAGGGGTATCGATACGTTATAGTAAATGACTCAAGCATGTTTGAGAAAAGCTTAAACGTATTGAAACGTTTAAGGAGGATTCATCAAGCACGTTAAGAAATGAATGAAATATATTGAATCATATACTAAAAATTTTGATACACAAATGTATTCAACTAATATTACTTGAACATTTTCAAATACTGTATGCTCACAAACATGTATTTTATAAAAATATGTCACTTAACAACTAATATCAAGCCTTAAAATGATCAATCAATGCTCATCATACAAAGATTATTTCTCAAGTAACAGAATCGAGTTTTATCCAATGGTTTTATAAAGATGTCTGCTAATTGATTCTTGGTATTAACATATTTAATGCATACATCATTCTTTTGCACATAATCTCGAATAAAGTGATGTCAAATCTCAATATGTTTAGTGTGAGAGTGATGCACGTGGTTCTTAGTAAGGTTAACGGCACTAGTATTATCACACATGATGGGAATGTTGTCAAAATGCAACTCATAATCTAATAATTGATGTTTTATCCACAATAATTGTGCACAACAACTACTTACGAATATGTATTCAACCTCGGTGGTAGATAAAGCAACTGAATTTTGCTTTTTACTTACCCATGTTACTAATACATTACCTAAGAAATGACAAGCACCACTTATGCTTCTTCTATCAATTTTACATCCTCCAAATTCTGCATCCGAATATCCTTTCAGATCAAATAAGCCATCCTTGGGATAAAATAATCCCAAGTTGGGTGTGCCTCTAAGATATCAGAAAATTTTTTTCACAGCACTTAAATCAGACTCTATAAGGTTGGACTGAAAACGTGCATAAACACATACACTATACAAGATGTTAGGTCTAGATGCAGTAAGATAAAGTAATGAACCTATCATACCCCTATAAAGCTTAGGTTCAATGCCCTTGCCCTGCTCATCTTTATCCAATGAGGTGGATGAACTCATAAGTGTATCAACATATTTACCATCTACAAGCTCGAATTTTCTCAAAAGATCCTTCACATATTTTGATTGAAAAATATAAATACCATCTAAGGTTTGTTTGATTTATAATCCCAAAAAGAAGTTAAGTTCTCCCATCATACTCATTTCAAATTCATTTTTCATTAAATTTAGAAAATCTTCACAAAGAGAATCATTGGTGCTACCAAAGATAATGTTATCAACATATACTTGTACAATGAGTATGTCATTCTCTTTTGATTTAATAAAAAGAGTTTTGTCAACACTCCCCCTGTCAAAATCATTTTCTAATAAAAACTTACTAAGTCTCTCGTACCAAGCTCTAGGAGCTTGTTTCAAACTATAGAGAGTTTTAGTCAATTTGAAAACATGATTTGAAAATTTTTGATTTTCAAAATCGGTAGGTTGCTCAACATAAACTTTCTCATTCAAAACACCATTTAAAAAGTCACTTTTTACGTCCATTTGAAAGAGTTTAAAGTTTTTAAAACAAGCAAAGGACAAGAGAATTCGGATAGCTTCTAGTCTAACCACGGGAGCATACATTTCATCATAGTCTATCCCTTCCTCTTAGCTATACCCTTGAGTAACAAGCCTAACTTTATTTCTAACAATGTTTTCATACTCATCTAGTTTGTTTCTAAACACCCACTTGGTGCCTATGATGGAATGATCATGACTTGGTTTATTTGAAACTGATTTAGTTCCTCTTGCATAACCATTATCCATTCTTCATCCATTAATGCATCATCTATTTTATTTGGCTCTAAGTGAGACACAAATGCAAGGTTTTACATTTCTTCAAGATTTTGAGGAACCTCTCTAGATGCTTTTCTAATTTTGATTCATTGAGAGGGATCACTAATGATCAACTCTCTAGGATGGTGAGATGCATACTTCTAAACCTTTGGAAGTTCCTTGAAATGAGTCTCTACATTCTCTTCATGCTTATCATTTGGATTCTTATTCAATCTCAAATCATTCATTTTATTTGTCACATCTATCTCATCAATCTTCTCTTTAACAAGCATTTTTATCACATCAGGTTTTAATTCATCAAACGTAATATGCATAGATTCTTCCACAACTTGAGTTCTCTTGTTATACACTTTATATGCTTTGCTCTTAGAAGAATAACCCAGAAAAATACTCACATCTGACTTAGGCTCAAATTTTTCAATGTTGTCTTTGGTGTTAAGGATGTAACAGGTGCATCCAAAGACTCTAAAGTGTTTGATCTTAGGTTTTCTTTGATTGATCAACTCATATGGAGTTTTACCTACGAATTTTCTTATCAAAACTCTATTGGAAATGTAACATGCTGTGTTTATAGCCTCAGCCCAAAAGTATTGAGGTAACTCGTACTCATTTAGCATGGTTCTATCCATCTCTTGTAATATTTTATTCTTTCTTTCAGTTACCCCATTTTACTGTGGTATTCTAGGTGCAGAAAAATTATGTGTGACTCCATTCTCATCACAAAATGACTCAAAGTCTTGATTAACAAACTCTCCACCTTAGTCACTCATGTTCTCTAAGAAAAATATCCATGTGAACTTAGAATAGTCATTCATAATGATATATGTATAGTATTTTTTACCAAGTGATGCAACTCTATTTGGATCGAAGAGGTTCATATGAATGAGTTCGAGAAGTTTGGATGTGGAAATGGTATTTTTGGGTTTGAATGAACTCCTCACTTGTTTACCTCTTTGACATGGTGCACATGTCTTGTCCTTGGCAAATTTGAGACTAGAAAGATCCTCTAACATGTTATAGTTTAATATTCTAAGACTAGGAAGTTTTCAACATTAGGTATCGATACATACTATTTATTTTGCATTGTGTATCGATACTTTGTTTTCTTGACAGTCTATATATCGATACTTGGTCTTCCACGTATTGATACTTTGGTCGATTTTGGACCTTTTTAAACTCTTCGAAGATGGGTATCGATACATTATTCTGAACTGTACTTATGTATCGATACTTAGCTTGATTTTATGACTACATAAATAGTCCCATGCACTTTATCTTCTCATGTATCGATACTTGCTTATTTATGTATCGATACTTAGCTTAATTTCCTACAAAAACAGACCTTTCTTTGCACAAGAGTTATAAGTGAAATATATTTGCCATTTTAACTTAACTGAATATTTCAAATATGTTTGATAAATTAATCAAGGCCAATCAAATATATTATACAAATTAATCAAGGCCAATCAAATGTATTATTTCATCAATTTTGTTCATTATATAAAATCAATATCAATTTTTATTTCACCATAAAAAACATAAAGTAGTCTACAACAGTATGATTATATTTACAGTGTAGGATAAATTTATAGATATTGATCGTGTTTACACTTCCAAGAATATCATGGATGATATTCTTATTTGACCATAGTTAACTTTTGTTCACACAAAATTCGAAAGTAGGTGCAGTTTTAATATTTTTTCAACCAAAATTATCTCTATTACTATTTCTCATTATCATTTTTTCACATTTTGATTAAACTATAACATCCAAATATGTATTTACATATTTATTTCATAAAAAAAATTAATATTTTATAATTTTAAATTTTAAAAATTTAAATAAAAGTTAATAAAAGTCACAGCTTTTTAGAGAATATCTCAAGCAGTTGAATGTCTAATACAACTACAGATGTTATAAAAGTAATTACTTTGAAAACTTATTATGAAAAAGAAGTGTGAAAATGATTTTAAAAGAGAAGTGCGAAAGATAGTTTGAGAGGGAATTGAGAAAGTCCAAAATGGATGGTGGGTTTTGTATTTGAATTCATCCAGATAAATTTTTCTAAAAAATAAATTTTTGCTTAAGTTGATTAAGATTTTTTTGGGTGTAGTCAATTCAAGTAAAAACGTAAAAAATGGGGTTATTTTCTTACTTTTCCCTATTTTTTTTTTCCTTTCCAAATTCAAAAGTTAGCATCACGTGATGCATATGCTAAGGTACGTAATAGAAGTGCAGAAAGCACTGAGGACAAATTGGTTTTAACTTCTAATTAACATAATTTTGTTCATTTAAGGAAGACTTAATCCAACATTCAACAACATTAGTTTTAACTTTTAAGTCCTAAGTCTTGAATTAACCCAATAATAAGACTCGTGTCCAGTCCTAACAGATTATGTAAAATACTAATGGATTTATACAATTGATCGGGTTGATTGATACAAACATTCGAATCAATTTAAACTTAAATTTTAAATCGATCTAAATATATTAATATTTAAAATATTAGTGCAGAGATTAATTCAAAAGTTTTTTAATCTAATCTAAATTAATCTAATTGTTAATTTAAATGATTTTAAATGGTTTTACCTACCCATTAGTTTATTAAGGTAGACATTGTAAGTTTGGATTAGTTTGAATATAAAATTTAAATTTAAATTGATCCAAACATATCAATTATTAAAATATAAACTTAAAAAATAATTTTAATTTTTTTTTAAACTTATAAAAATTAATTCAATTATCAATTTGAATTGATTTAGATAAGATGAAATTAAATTCATCCACCCTTAATTTGAACTTTATTTTACCAAATAAAATCACGGATCTAGAAATAATGTTAAGAAAATATATAAATATATACGTGTGTGTGTATATATATATATTAATAAGTTAGCATAATTATTATTATTATTTGTTTTGTATACAAGGAGAATTTTAATATATCTAGTTCAAATTACAGATCAAATAACCATTAAAATGACGTACGACCCTAATTAATAGTCAACGATATTATAGAAGGAGCGATCGAGCGCTTTTAAATCCGAGATCGACATAAAGGCAGCCATGTAACAAGAAGCAGATCGGATAAAACTCTCGGAAAGACTAGTTTAACAACCCACTGTCGAGATCCTTTACTTAAATCATAGTATTAATCCATAGCTCGAACTCGAAACTAATGTAAAATAATCGTCTAACGAATCCTTTGCCATTAATGCACACATGGGTAACATAATTGTTATGTATTTTATGCAGGGAGTTCTAAACATGTTGATATGCAAACCCCAAGAAATTTGAGTTCTTGAAATCCCCTAATCCTATTGATCAAATCCCCAACTTTCTATTCAATTAAACATGCTAGATCAAACCCCAAATCATGTGTTTAAGAACCAATCCCAAAGATAAAAACAGAAATTAATTCACGTTCAAGCTACTTACTTGATTAAGCCAACCGATTTCTTGAAGTAACAAAAAAGACAATCACACCTCTCTTGAAGAATAAGTCTGCAATTTTATTCATCAATTATAACTTCCCTTTACAAGGATAAAGTTGGTTTAAATACCATTGCCCACCTCCAAACCCTAATACAAAAGGGTTTACAAGTCCATTTAATGTAATCTGATCCTAATCCAATAAGGAATGAGCTTAACACTTAAATAATACCTAAGATAAATAAACTAAGTCATATGATTTTTAATAAAGACACATGTTATTTTTAATAAATATCCAACCCCTTAACATGTTCTTGGGCTTAATTAAAAATAAAAAATCACAAGTCCAATTTATTACAAAATACTCCCCAAAGAGATGTATTGGATTTATCTTCCAGATTGACTAAGTATTAACCCCTTCATATGTATCCTTTAGTAAAGTTATAAGCTTGGGCATGCCTTGGTGTTCCTCTATGGATGTTTCAGCCTCCACAAGTATTTGACTTATGATTTGGCCTTGAACAAAAGCTTACATTACTTGTTTAAGCCTTGAAGCTTACTAACTTGTAATTGGACTACTAAGCATGTGTAGCTTGTCTTGTTGTGTATTGTGGTGTTGAACCTCCTTGCCAAGGCTGGTTATATTAGACATTTTATGCAACAACAGTTGACACCGTCTATGAAAAACAAAAGAAAAGTCATTTGCCTTACCGTTTGGTAATAAAGAGAAGAGTTTGGGTAGAGAAGTCTTCAGTGCTTAAGAGATAGCAGAGTGAAGGCAAGAGATGGGAAGTTCAAGCTCTAGAGAAAGCACGGCACGAGGGGAGGGGAGGGCTTTGGTAGCACGTAATAAGCGCAACAACCTGCCCCCTACTCGTATGTCCCAGTGAGGTAATGAATATATGACGAGGCTTCTGGGAAATCGAGCAGAGGCATTGAAGAAAGAGCTTAGAGTGGTCAGACTACAAATGGCTAGGGAACCCATCCCCTCTAGTGGAGCAGGAATATCGTTTTCACCTGAAGAATAAGAGAGTCAAGTGCCGTGCAGCGATAGTATAGAAGGAACTCAGAGAATACCGAGAATGCTTGATCAAGCACTTGGACCCCAACTGACTACTGAACAGAAAAGAAAGACCAAGATGATTGAGAAGTTGGTAGAGGAACCCTAAATTCTTCAAAGGGTCAACACTCTCTTTAAAATCTATGAGGAATACGAGTGAAGAAGCGGGAACAGAGAACCAAGTGCATCAAATAGGTTAAGAAAAGAACCTAGTTTGACCCCTACTGATATGAGGTTCTACTTAAATGAAAAGCATGCTTGCAAAAGGGAAGCAGCAACAGCCGCTAGCAAGAAGGAAGTGGAAGAGCGCATAAGGAGAATGTTATGAGAAATGGGAGCACAAAGGGTGGTCGAGCTAAGAGAAGACCCGGGAGTTAAAACCCCGCATACTTCCACGTTCACATCTTCTCTCTCAAAGAAAATTCTGGCACTTCGTCTCCCCAAAAAATTTAAAATGCCACAGTTGGCTCCATATACTGGGAAGAGCGATCTTTCTCTGTATGTAGACACGTTCACAAAGATTATGGCTATCCAAGGCCTAACTAAGCTGCAAATGTGTAGGCCGTTCCCCCTAACATTGGAAGGGCCAGTTAGGCACTAGTACAAGAATCTGCCACCTACTAGTATTAATAGCTTTGATCAATTAATGACTGCCTTCGAGAATGAGTTTAGAGGAACTGTTGCCACAAACTGAAATCTGAGTACCTTGCTATTAATATGATAGGGTCTCAGAGAAACTCTGAGAGATTTCGTAAGGAGGTATCATAAGAAAGTCATAGAATTGGGCGCCTACCATCACCTTGTAGCATTAGAAGGCTTGAAGAAGGGCCTAAAGCTGGAAAAACCTTGGTACACCATCCATTGACGAACTATAGACACTTATGAGGCGGTCAGGACTGAGCTGCTAGATGAGATCGAGATAGAAGGGAAAATACTCTTAAGGATGAGAGAAAAAGGCCTCCTAGCCCCAACTAGAGGAGAATACCCATTGGATGTGCGACAAAGAGATAAGAGTTGTTGCTACGGGAATCTTAGGAATGACAGAAGGGACACAGATAGGAAAGATAGAGACCAAAGGAGATTCTAAGATGAAAATCGAGGACCCCAAAAAGCACTGCCAATCGGAGACCCGCCTAGAAGGGTCGGGCAAGTGGCAAAATACAACTTTATACCCCTAAGAGCTCCGCTATCTGGGGTGTACGAATACGTCAAAAGCAGAGCACTTTTGGCACCATAACATTAGAATATAAAGACCAAAGTGCCCAAAAAAGCTAAGGGTTGGTTTTATAAATTCCATAAAGAATACAGCCACATTATAGACTAATGTGAGGACCTGCAGAACCAAATTGAGGTACTTATTAAGAATAGCTAACTCACAAATTATATTACAGATTCTCAATATGACCCCTATGGAGCAGAATAGCATTGAAGGACTAAGGACGTTCTTAGACCTGACAAAGGTAAGCTAGTCATAGCAGGAGGACCTACTTTGACAGGGTTATCAAATAACGCTCGCAAGATTTACGTGCGATACTCCTTGTCTGGCCGTTCATCAGATCTTCATGTGATAAATATACGATCGATAAAAGCCTCCGAGTGGCAACCACGCCTATTATGTTTATCGACAAAGATGAGATAGGGGTCTACCCCATAATAATGCACTTATGGTCGCAATAAGGACAACATCAAAATAGGTCAGCCGAATATTAGTTGATACAGGCAGCTCTGCCAACATCATTTTTAAAGACACTCTGGATTCCTTAGGAATAGAGGATTTGGAGCTGACATAGCCCGAATTCACACTATACAAATTTAGGGACTCCTACATCATCCCTCTTGGGTCAGTACAGTTACCGATTACCATGATAGATAAGCCTTATCAGAAGACTGTCATGGTAACCTTCCAAGTAGTCAATCTGAAAATACCTTGCTCTATGATCCTAGGAAGGCCTTTTCTCAAAAATACTAAGGCCGTGGAAAGCATACATTACTTGAAGTTAAAATTCAGGGTTAGAAAAGGAATCGGTATCATCAAGGGAAACCAGAAGAGGCGAGATCCTGCTTCACGACTTATTCAAAGCAAATGTATTACATTCGTAAAAGACCCCTGAAAGCATCCTCCAGTGAGACAGTAGGATAAATTCGAGGATCTGAGGAGAAAATAACTGAGGAGGGTCAAGTTGTAACCCTCATCGACAACCAAGCCAGCATCAAGGCCGAGTCCTCGGGATCTATACTAGAGCTAGGCAAAATCTTGGACAGGGTGCCATTAGACAATCGATTCCCTGCTAGAACAGTTAGGATTGACGCCCAACTTGACTTCAACTTGAGGCAAAGTATGATGGCCAGCTTACATCAGAATGGTGATGTGTTTACCTGGAGCCATGAAGACTTGTCAAGAATGACTCATGCGTTATGACCCACCAGTTGGTCGTCAACCCAACTCATAAATCGATGCGACAAAAGAGGAGGATCTTTAATATTAAAAGGTAAAACGCCATCAGAGCCAATGTTGACAAGCTGCTCAAAGCTAGCTTCATTAGGGAGACCAAGTACCCTGATTGGTTGGCGAACGTGGTCATGGTCTAAAAGGCCAATGATAGTTGGCGGATGTTCATGGACTTCACTGACCTAAACAAAGCCTGTCCTAAGGACAATTTTTTTTACCCTAAATTGACCAATTGGTAGATTCAACTATCGGGTATGAGCTATTGAGTTTCATGGACGCCTTCTCAAGATACAACCAAATCCCATTGCACCTTCTTGACAAAAAAAAAATGACATTCATCATTGACTGAGGTCTATACTATTATAAGGTAATGTCATTAGGGTTGAAGAATGCCAGGGCCACTTTTCAAAGACTGGTAAATAAGGTTTTCAAATCTCTAATAGAAAGCTCCATAAAAGTCTACGTAGATGACATGATTGTGAAGTTCATGAAGGCCATTAATCATACCTCTAACTTAGAGCAAGCGTTCTCGCTCCTCCGAAAATACAACTTGAAGCTGAATCTCAAGAAATGTGCTTTTGGGGTCAGATCAAAGAAATTGCTAGGGCTCATGGTTAGCAAAAGAGAGATCGAGGTCAACCCACAGAAAATTCAGGCTATAATGAACCTCAGAGCTTCTAGGACTTTGAAGGAACTTTAGAGCCTGACCGAAAGGTTAGCTACCCTAAGTCGTTTTATTTCGAAGCTCACTAACAAAAGTCTTCCTTTCTTCAAGGCTATAAAAAAAGGTAAAGGTATAGAATGGAAGAAAAATTACGAGCAATCATTTCAGTAACTCAAAGTGTACCTATCCTCGGTCCCACAACTGACCAGTCTTTTGCAGAATGAGACCCTATACCTTTACCTTACAACTAGTAAGCACACAATCAGCTCGGTACTTGTGAGGAAAAAATCTTAGGGAATCCAGAGGCCGATTTATTATACAAGCAAGGCGCTAACAGACATCGAGACCTAACATTCACCAACTGAGAGATTAACTTCGGCGCTAGTTATTGCAGCTTAAAAATTACGTCTATATTTCCAAGCCCACCCTTAAGCGGTACTTACTAATCAACAGCTCAGACAGATACTGTATTGTTTGGACCTATCGGGAAGACTCATTAAGTGGTCAGTAGAGCTCAGCAAATTTGACATAGAAGTTCGACTACAAAAAGCTATTAAAGAATAAGCCTTTGAGGATTTTATGGCTGCGAAGATAGTGATAGAAGTGCTGACAGTTTTATAAACCTTGCCTAATCAATCCAAAATAATAGAAGAAGACTGAGTTACTCTCAACAGTCCATCCTTTTGGCACTTATTGATAGACGGGTCATCAAACGCCAGTGGAGGCAGAGCTGGGATCATCTTGATAGGCCTAGGAGGAGAAGAGGTTATGTATACTCTTCGATTTTCTTTTTTTATGACTAACAATGAGACAGAATATAAAACTTTATTGATAGGTTTAAGTACTACTTAAGAGGTCAGAATATGCACCCTTGTAGTAAGCAGTGACTCTCAACTTCTTATAAATCACGTGAACGGAACCTATCAAGCCTGGGAAGAGAGCACAAAGGCTTACCTTTTGAAGACCCTCTAATAAGTCAGTCAGTTTGATAAGGTGGAGGTACGAAGGATACCTTGATATAAGAACTCCAGGATCGATGCTCTAGCAAAACTCGCCTCGACTTTTGATGGGAATATTATGAGAATAATCCCAATGGAAACTCTAAGCCAAAGAAGCATTTGCTCAGTCGAAGACAACCACATGATGATAATCATGAAAGAGCTAAGTACCTGGATGGACCCTATCCGAAGGTATCTCGAAGAAGGGATGTTATCCTCTGACAAGGATGAAGCCCTTAGATTTAAGAGAAAGGTT
This sequence comes from Trichilia minutiflora, assembly GCA_035590515.1. Classification (NCBI taxonomy): domain Eukaryota; kingdom Viridiplantae; phylum Streptophyta; class Magnoliopsida; order Sapindales; family Meliaceae; genus Trichilia; species Trichilia minutiflora. Next base: position 1,337 of record JAVXUL010092958.1, on the reverse strand, counting down.
GCCTGGTTCTCTATAATAGATGATGTCCTTTATAAAAGGGGGGGTCAGTATCCCTTACCTAAGATGTCTTGGATCACAAGAGGCCCAGGAGGTGCTGGAGAAATACATCAGAGAATTTGTGAAAATCACAGTGGCAACAGAAACCTGATTCACCGAGTACTGAGGTAAGGGTACTTCTGGCTGATAATGATGAAAGATACCTATAACTTGGTTCAACGATGTCAAGCTTGCTAGATCCACGTAGATGTCCCCTGATAGCCCTCTGAGAACCTGACCACATTGTTAAGTCCATGACCCTTTACTTAATAGGGACTCGATCTGATAGATCCCTTCCCTATCGCCCGAGCACCGACCAAGTATGCCATTGACTACTTTACTAAGTGAGTCAAAATTGAGCACTTGTCAAAGATTACGGAGAAGAACACCATTGTGTTCATTCGAAAGAATATCCTCTATAGACACAGTATCCCTAGTGTGTTGATCGCTGACAACGAAAAGCAATTTAACAACCAGGGATTGAAGGATTTTTGTAAAAATTAGAATATAGATTTGAGGCTCGCTTCTCCAGCTCACCCCAAAGCAAACGGGGAGGTAGAGGCTACCAACAAAGTTGTGAAAAAGTTATTAAAGAAAAAGTTAAGAGAACAAAAAGGAGCCTGGGTGAAGGAGCTTCCGGAAGTCTTATGGGCTTACAGAACAACAGCCAAGGTCACCACTGGAAAACCCCCATACTTTTTGGCTTACGGGTTTGAGACAGTAATTTTTATTGAAATGGACATCCCGACCTTCCACACCCTCCACTTTGATGAGGAAGGAAATCAACAGGCCATACACTTCGAGTAAAACTTATGAGAAGAATCAAGAGACAGAGCCTTGATAAGGATGACCGCCCTCCAGTATAGAATCGCACGATTCTACAATAGAAGGGTCAAGTTGAGATCTTTTCAAGAAGAGGACCTGGTACTAAGAAGAATTACCCTTAATATGCGAGTAACGATCGAGGGATCCCTATATGCCAATTAGGAATGTCCTTATCGGATAGTTTGAGCAATCTGAGCAGGAATGTACAAATTAGCCAGATCAGATGATAGTATCCTGAGCAAATCCTGGAACACAAAGATGCTAAGAAAATATTACCCCTAAAGCTGTCCTCCCTTTCATAAAGCTCTGCTCCTATTTTCTAAATTCTTTGATTGATAATAAGATAGCCTTTTCATATAAAAATGTCTCCTCAAATCTCTGTAAACGGGTGTAACGCTATTGATGAGTACATAAAAGTGTATGTGTATTAAGAGTTAAATTTATCATTTTATACTTAAAGTATGATTAACTCTCTC
>JAVXUL010092949.1:0-21908 GCA_035590515.1 Trichilia minutiflora | reverse complement strand
CTATATCTTGCTTCCAATTCTTATAATTTAAACCATTCAGGACTTCTACCAAGGTGTTGCTATCATTGAACCAGAAGAAAACTGTTAAAAAATAATTATACCACAGTCAATTAATAACAATGGAAATTAATATTAAGATCCCGTATGTATTATTGCTAGCTCCCCTTTGGGCAAAACCAATAATTCTACTAGTGATCTCTATGCATGAAGACAATAAATATGAATAAATATAATATGAAAAACATATCTCCTTTGGGTAGATAAAATTCTCCAAACTATATATATTCAAGCCAAATAAGCAATCTTAAAATTTATCCCCTTTGGATAGATAAATTTCTTGATTACATCTTAAGTGTTTTTTATGCAAGCATTAATTCCTTTAATTACCCTAATGGCTTTTAATAATCATCTCATTTAACCATAAACCACACAATTTATTTCCTAATACCAAAATCATTTTTCATAAATTTTAATTAACCTTAGATTTTTAATGATTGCATTACTTTGGTGATAACAACCAAGAAAAATCATAATTAAAATTTTCTTTAAAAAAATAAGAAAAATATTATAATCCTTAATTATTATTTTAATTTTGTGATTTTATACCAAATATGATACTAAACCGTATCTATCATGATGTTACACAAAACAACACCTATTATAAATTATCTTTAAATAATTAGAAAAAATAAATTTTTTTATAATAATTAGGGAAAATAAATTTTCTTTATAAATTTTAGAAATTGTATTACTTTTGTAATTATTAATTACTAAAATTATTTTAAATATAAATTCCCATTAAAATTTAAATTTTATTTTCTAATAATAAGAAAAATCCTTAATATATTAATTTTATTACCTAAAAAATAAAATAAAAATCACCAAAAATCAGGAAACTAGAAGAAGAGTGCATTGTAAAAAAAAAAGGCCGGAATCTGGCTATGCACGCGCTGCCAATTGTCGAGAATTTTTTCTAAAGGACGCGTGCACTTCACGCCTCCTACGCATGTTTTCTTGTTCATGATAGGTCAGTTGACCTAGTTCATAGCATCCGGATCCATAACCCGGCACACAACTTGCTCTGAGATCCGCACCAGTTCTGACCCGTGGGCGTGATGTACACGCTCCTTGCACGTATATATCATGGGCCATATCGCTGCTCCCGCATGTGTAATGCACACACCATGGCACGTACGATGTATGTGCTTCTTCTTCCTTGGGTGGGTTGACCTGACTTGTTTCACTTGTAATTTGGGTCATTTTGAACCGGTCACAATCTAATTTCGACCCTTTTGAATTTTCACCCTAAAATCTTCATTTTTTATCCGATTTTGATGATTTAAAAGCCTATTCCTATAATTTTAGACGTCCTGAATCTGATTATGGCTTTATTTTTGTCAAAAGCTGATGAAATATTACCTACATTTGAGTATGAACTTTCGGACTCAAAGTTAACTAGAAAGTTTAATCCTAAATTTCTCTTAATATCCAGAACATAATACCATAAATAATATATTAATAGAAAGTTTATGAAGAGTGGAGCAAAACCCATATATTAATTCATAATAAATATCTAGAAAATAACATAAAATACTGCAAAGAATTTTAAATGAAAAATATTAGGATTTATAAAGCCTGAAACTTTAATCCTTAATATCTTTGTATATACTACGAATTAGAGGCTATATAATATATTAATACAAGCTAGTAATGAGAAGAATAAAAGCCCTAACCTTTTGACCATATTCGACAACAAAATTAACATAAAATATAAACATGAATATGGCCATATAAACATATAATCATATGAAAATTAATAAATTAATCTTTAAAATAAATTTTAATATTGTGATTTGATTCTAATCCATGTATGCCTTGCGTTCTGATACCACTTGTTGGAAATTAGAACACAAATTATGATAAAGATGCATACCTATATTCGCCATTGACGTAACTATCGTTGCAACTTACAGCGTTCCAAAGGTTAGGTGTTCCTTTCTATTATCTATTTTGTGGTAGTCTACTCAATGGGAAGGAGACAGACTAGGATTTTAAAACTCATACTTTCCTTTATATAGAGTTAGAGAGGGGACCTAGTCTAACTCTGATTGGTCTTTGTTGGGCCTTCCCATCAAAGGCTTCAGCATGATCCATAATCTACACTGACTGTCAAAACTAGTCCATTATAAACATTAAGCCCAATTTTCTTTAGATTACATAAGTAGGTCCACTTTACTCAATGACTATGCCATTATCCCGTTTTTAATAAAATTATAATAACGATTAATGTAAGCCTACAAAAATCCAACAAAAAAACTCTAGCACGTTAAGGAGCTAAGAAAGAATAACAATTCAATGTTTATTAATCTATTATCTTGCAAGAGTTTGGTAAACATGAAAATGTTCATAATTAAATTACCAAAGTCCACTATCCTACTTGAATTAAACTCATACAACAATTTAAATTGTTGTCTAAATTGAATATTCCAAATTTAGCATTAATTCAACTACTAAGAAATGTCAAAACCAGTAGTAGAAACCATAAATTCTCCCTCGATCTCCATGATATTACTATTATCATTAATAGGCATGCACTCAACCTCTCCATATTGAGTTTTGCCCATTTATTCCAGCCCAAATCCAAGGATTATTATTATTATTTTTTGGAATGCATAGAATATATTAACATAAGCCTGAAAGCAATAAAGTACACTACCTACTTTCATGAGAAACACAACCCAAAAAAATCCAAATAAACCTAAACAAAACTGGGACTCAAAAACACAAAAAGAAAACACACTTCTGTACGAAAGGTAACCATAAACTAACATATAAATAGGTGAAAACCCAATAAAATTTCAGCTACTACAGTCCCACTCTAATTACTCTTTATCCAAGCATCAAGATCCACATCTCTATTCATCCCCAACTTTGCAAGTGAGTTTGCAAATGAATTTGGCTCCTTATGTCTGAAAATTAAAGATAAATTTCGAGTGCTTATTTAGGTATTCCCAATCTCATTAATTGCAAAATTATACTTCTACACCTCGACATTATCTCTTGATAACTATGACATAGCTGTCATGGAGTCACTCTCAATCTCTACACCCTCAAGATTCAATCCTCTCTCATTCACCACTCTAATAGCCTTCAAAATTGCCAATAATTAAGCACCATTTGAATCCAAATCCCCACATTGCATGAAAATAAATAGAGGATTTTTTTCTTTATGATCTCTGAGAATACCACTAATCCCCACAGGTCCAAGTTTACCCAAAGAAAAGCCATCAACATTAAATTTCAAAGAATTAGTAACCGGTGAGATCCATTGGCATTTACTCCTTGTCCTCAGAATATGATTAATTACACATGCTTTCTTTATGTCGACTAGAGGACAGAAACCCTCAAAAGATCGTGTTGTATCATTAAACTGAAACCACCAAAGAATTCTCAATTTAACCATATCCTTCAACTGGTCAAGAGATATCACTTCTCCTTTGAAAACTTTATTGTTTCTTGAAAGCCACAACGTTCACACTACTACATAAAAACTATTTTTCAACATGTACTGTATTTTTTATCATAACATATATTTCTCCACTAAGTAAACCACTCCTTAACTGTACTTAGAGCATAACTAGAACAGTCCCACCATGCTAATACTGTGCTCCACAATAACCAAACCCTCTTACATAGCACACATGCCACTTTACTTTCCAAAATCACTCCAATTTTAGCCAGAACCTCCCTTAGTGACAACCTACCTCTCAACATTTGCCAAACAAATATCTCAACCCTTAGTGGTGCCAGACCTTTCCATAGATTCTTACTCCACACTTTAGAATAATACTGATAACTATTTATAACTGTAATATAAAAAGAATTTACTTTAAAAACTCCTATGTTATCTAGTTTCTATATCAACCTGTCATCTAAGTTTTCATTTAAAACCACCCTTTGTAGCATGTTTAACAACTCCTGCTTCAACTTAATTTTTTAATCAAAGAGGCACCTTCTAAATAAAATATTTCAACACCATATTGCATTCTTCCATAAACTATAATCAGCAACAACTGCATCTTTATTGTTAGCCAGTAAAATTAACCTAGAGAATCTATTTTCCAACGGCATATCCAATAACCAACAATCCTTCCAAAAGCTTACTCTTCTACCATTACCAATCATAAAGCCCATATTTTTGTTGATTATTTCACTTAATCTTAGATCATCCATGCATACTGACTTCAAGATCATCATGAATATAGATAGTCTATTATTAGCAAACTATAATATGCAAGAAAAAGTATTCAGATTATACTTTTCACATAATACTCTCCTCTATAGTGCCTTTGGTTCATTTCCCGATAATGGTGCCAAAATCTTATCCATCGTATTAATAAACACATAAAATCTAATATGAAAAACCCCAAGCACACGGTGTCGAGTTTTATAGTAAAAAGAAGTAGGATATCGTTCCCATGAGGATTAATAATTACTAACATGCTAATTACCGTAATTGAAATGACAAATATTATTTAAACTAACAAAATGAGTAAATTAATTCTAACGACGACAAAGGAAATAGAAATATGCTTTATGATGAAAATAACTCTGATAATAATAGGCTTAGGGGGGTCGAATCTACTCTTGCTCACTATATTTGTCCACCGTTTTGGTTTAACTAGTCTTACCAAATTCTATTAGCCTAGGTTCTGATATTGCTTTATTCTCTATTCTGAGACCTTAATAAAACTATATGATTAATAAACTTAGGTAATATTCTTATTCAATCAAGTTTAGTTAACCACTCATTGAGATCCAACCTAATTTAGCTACTTAGTTGTTAACTATGTTCCAATATTAACTCCTAAGTTATATTTCCTTAGTTCAGAAATATATTATTCTCCCTTTTCCAAGTCCAAAAAACATATATCTAAAATCATTCAATTTAATGGCCAGTTAAACAGAAAGCTTAAAGCACAAGGAACACAAATAAATTTATGAATAAAACTGCATTAATCCAAAGTAAGTATCCAAATATAGATCACAAGAGTTTCATCTATCCCCTAAGTATGAAGGAATTAGCCACTCATGATGTTTAAAAAATACTCAAGAATAAAAGAAGATCTGATCATTAAAAATTTTGGTAAAAAGAAATAACACAGCAAACACAGTTCAGAAAATTCCGTCTCTATAAGCTGGTTTTCCTCCTCTTTTCCTCCTCGCTTTTCTTCTATTTTTCTTGGATCCTTTGCCAAATTTGATGTTTCTCTCTCTTAAAAGAGTGTTGGCAACCATCCTCCCTCATCACGAAGCCCTAGGAGCTCTAATTATAATAAAAATTTTGAAGTTCGACTTAAACAGAAACTTTCCACGACGTCTTGCTGTATCAAGCACTCGCGCTGATGCAACGAGAATTTTCTCGTTACATCAAGAACTGGGCCAAAATTTTCTAGAGACTAGGGTCTGGCTCTCGCTGTATCACAGGCATGCTTGCTGCATCGAGCCTCCCTTCATTGCATCGAGGAATATCTCGCTATATCATGGAAAAAGACCTCCAGACTTTGCTGCATTGGGTTTCTTCCCGTTGTATCAGGAGAACTGGCTCCATACACCTTTAAGCTCATCAAAATCCTGCTTTCTTCACAAAATTTTCTCTTGCAACCTACACACAAATAAACTGACAAAAACATAAAAACACACCAAAATTCACGTGAAAAATAACATCAACCAAGTAGAAATAACTTGATAAAAATCAACTCACTCTTTGTATATCTTATCTTCTTCATGAAATGGTAACGCTTAAAAGAGTACACAATTATAAATGTAAGAACCGCAAGCACAGGGTGTCTAGTTTTGTAATAATTGGAAAGTAAGATGTCGTTCTCATGAGGATTGTAAATGTCTTTAAGCTAAGTACCACAATTATAATAATTAAACTCTAATTAGGTAGATTTAAACAAATGCCAATTCTAATCAGCTAAAATTTTGAAGTAAAACTAATAGCTAAACGGTGAGAGAATTTTATTAATGGCATACTTAAGGGATTTAACTATACTGAAGTCTCCTGTGTCAATGTTAATTTACTATCATTTTCATGCATTTACCTATTAATTAGGGTTGTAGTTGATTTTATCTCATCTTCCAAATCTCGATAAAACCCTATACACCACCACTCAAGATAATATTCGTATTTAATTCGAGTCAATCATGTAGTTGTTAAGTGCTAACCCTAAAAGTTTACCTAACGAATAATTGTTTTCTAACATATTATTATTTAGGTTATGCTTCTTTAAACAAGTACATACAACTCTCTTTTCCAAGTTCAGTTCTATGTAACATTATATTAGTTTAATAGCCAGTTAAACTATGCATTAATTACATAATACAAGAACACTAAGGTTTCATTAAGCCTTTAAGCACAAGAAAATTTAGCCACTCAAGGCAAATAAATCCAATACAACCATTATCCAGAACATAGTTAAATTATAGCATTAAGATCAAATACTAAAGACCAAAAGGAAGAGAAACTCTTTGAAGTTGAAGAAGGTTTGTCTTGTGTCTTCTTTTTTGATCTTCTATGATTTGAGCCTTCAAAATAAATGTATGAAATCTTTTAAAATCTCCTGTGGCTGCTAGGTTCTCCTCTCTTTCACGAATTCCAAAAAAATTCCTTTTGTAGAATGAATTTAGGGTACCAATAAGACATCTCCGCTAAATGGTGCTGCAGCGAGAAAAAATAATTCTCGCTGTAGTGGGACTTTCTGCTAAATTCGTTATAGTGGAAGAAAAACTCTCAGAAAACTGGCTGCAGCAAAGACCTCTGCCAATAATGCTGCAGCAAAAGAAAATTCTTCCTGCTACAGCGAGGATGACTTAAAAAAATCTTCAAGAAGAACACAACCCCGAATGTCGAATTTCTAAAGCCATAATAATCACCATAAATCGACCTCTTTCTTGGCAAAACGAAACAATTAAAACCTGCACACTACCAACGAGGAAAACATAAAAATATCAACAAAATTACTCGAAACTAAGCAAAGAATCTTAATAAAGGATGAATGATAAAATCACTCATCAAAATATCCCCAAACTTAGATCTTTGCTCATCCCAAGCAAAACAAAACTAAACTAAACCCTTTAACATCACAAACACAAGCACCAAACTAAAAAAAAAAACACCCAGTCAAACACAAGAATAAAAACATGCACAAAAACAAAAGGAGCTCGATGCTTGCTAGGATCGAAACAATGAAAACAAGATTCCTAAGCATTAACACCAAACTAAAGGCTTAGCAAGGTAATCATGATCCATGAATCTTACAATAGATTATCAATTTCTTTAAAAACAAACACACTTTCAGAGAATTTAGGCGAATCTACATATGACTTTGGCTACTAATCCTCTTTCTATTCAAAAGAGTCGTAAAAAAAAAATAACTGAGGCTTGAGCATTATATTACTATAGCACTAAACTCTTACTTGAGTTCTAATCAATCTTTATACGCGATTATTGACATTTCACAGCCAACCCCGGTTACTCAATCCTTTAGAATCCTAAAATGCTTTGCATACTCTTATCTGGATGCACTGTTTTATATGAAGGTCAACACTTTTAGTGCCGAAACCCTCAGTTACTAAGCACCTCAAGATAACATAATAGTTTTTTTTATATAACATCTCAAGGATTAGAATCTAACTCTTTTCGAGAAAAATGAGACTCAAACAAGCTCAGGATTCATAGTCACCCAAATCAAAATCTAAATTCCCAAAAATTCTCTTAAGGATGCACATTTACTTTCAAACTTCTAGCACAAAACCACTTCACTCTTAACCTCGCCCAATCTAAGTTCAATATCAATAAAAAGGTTTCACGCTTCACTTCTCCTATCACCAGCACTCATCATCACACAAACTCACTCATACAAAGAAAGTACACAATCACATAACACAAGTACGAGAAAACAAACTAACAGCACTAATACAACTATGCAAAGAACATTACTAAAAATGAAAATTAAATCAAGACAAATTTACTACAATAATCCAATAAACACGTTTTTAAAGCTCAAAGTAACCACATAAAAACCAGTATAAAAAACACTAGTCCATTTTCGCTCCCCCAAACTTAAATCTAAGTGTTGTCCTCAACACTTCAAAACAAGAGCCAAAGGGGTACCTGGGAGACGAGATAGAATCTCATCTTCTATGCATCATCCTCATCATTGTCATCACCACCTGACTCATCTTCCACACTGTCCTCCTCCTCCTCATTTGAATCTAGAGGCTGAAAATGCGAAAGCTGGGGATACTGGGCAGTGTCGTGCCCAGCCAATCAGCCCTAATGAAGAAGTATAGCTCCTACACTAGTCAAGGAACTGCTTACAAAGGACATGAAATGCTCCTGCTACCTAGACAGCTTCACCAGCCCCTTCTGAGTCTATCTAAGCTCTGATGCTAAACCTAGAATAGAAGCTTTCTTGGCTGATGCCTGTTTGGGTCTGGAGGAAGATGGCTATTACAATGCACTCGAACTGGTGGCTCTACCAATTCTGTCTATGGTATGGATGGTGATAGGGGCTTTGGGCTACAACATCTCTGGGTTGGAGGCCTTCACCCCAGCCAAAGAAATAAGCTCTAAAATCAATGATGGAAATGAAAGCCTGACAGTTGTATTTTCTACAGAATAGCTAATATTCTACGATATCCACCAACCCACATCAATAGACTTTTGATTTTTCAAGGCATATAGCATTAAAGCTCTCTCTTTGTTAACCTCAGTGAGGTGATAAGAAGGGCTAAGACGGGCACATAGGAAGTGGTGCCAAATCTTCATTATAAGTGATAACTGGTTAGTCAAGAAAGTAATACGAACACCCCTTACCATCGTCCAACTCACCGATTTACCACACAATTCAGCCGCCACTACATTTAAATCCACTGACTCCATCAATTCCCCAATGTCGTCGTGAACTGGTGGAATGCGATAAAGTTGATTAATGGTATCCCATCAAACCTAATTTGCTTCCCTCTTACCATTACATCCTGCCCATGCATCCCTTTCGCATTCGCATAGAACTCCCTAACTAAAGTCATAGTTGCTAGCTTAGGTTGTTTAACAAAATTCTACCACCCCCTTCTATTAATCTCTCTCAACACCTCCGGACACTCATCTTCTTTAAACACCATACCCCTCTCCTTCAAACTGGCCCTCTCTTTGACTGATTTTTCAAAAAATACGGCCGCCTCTTGGGTACGAAATTTGGTCCTATCAAACTCCTCCAAAGTTTCACCCCGAGACCTTTCTCCAATGGATTTTTGCCTTGGCATTGTAAAAAACCACTTCTAAAGCAAGGCAATTCAATATTCCACAACACCCGACTATACTAGTTTAAAATAGGCAAAAGCAACCACAACAATTCCCTTACTCGTAATATAGAATCAATGCCACAAATTTCACAAGAAATGGTATAACCTAAACAACCCTAGGTTTAACAAAATTTACCAATGCCTTAATTAATCAAGAGTTAAGAAATTAACTAGATGTGTACCTTGACTCACTTGAGTGTAAAGAAGTAATAAACCAAAATATGTAGTGAGATTGAGAGAGAAACGCTTGAAATCCCCACTTTTGAGTATGAAATGTTGTGGAAAAGAAGGTCTGTATATTTGAAAATCCAGTGGCACTGCAGTGAGAAAATTTCTTTGCTGCAGCGTAGAAGTACGGTTTTGAATTTCTAACTCAAGCTACAGCGAGAAAAATTTCATATCTCTGCAACAAGACTCTCTAGAAATTTCGTTGTAGTAAGATTATTTTCTTCATTGCATCAAGGATCTCTGGATATTTCACTACAGCGGGATATTTTTCTTCACTGCAGCAGGGCTTGTTGGACATTTCGCTACAGCGGGATATTTTTCTTCGCTGCAGCAGAGTTTTGAAAACTTTTTTGCTTAAGATTTCATTTTGGCTTTCCTGCATTATATCAAGAACATTAGAATAAAATCAATTGAAACAAATAAAACTAACATTTAAAATAAAGAAAATAATGAAGATAATGAAAATAAACAAAATATTGGGTTGCCTTCCAACAAGCGCTCGATTTAACGCCTCAGCCGGACTTAGTCAACAACATTATATCATTTGGGATTTTTGATCTTATAATTATCTTTCTCTTACTCAAGTTCTTCATTCCCATAAAAGTGCTTCAATCTCTATCCATTGACTTTGAACAACCGCCCCTTTTTATTTTCCAGCTCAATGGCCCCGAAAGGTAACACCTTCTTAATGATAAATGGTCCTTCCCATCTCAATTTGAGTTTTCTCGAAAATAGTTTCAACCTTGAATTGAATAAGAGGACTCTTTGACCTGGAATGAATGACCTTCTCAAAATTTGCTTATCATGCCATCGCTTTGTTCTCCTTGTAAATCTTTGAGCTTTCATATACTTCATTCCTAATCTCCTCTAACTCATCCAATTGGAGGAGTTGATGCTGCCTAGAACTCAACCTATCAAAATTCAACTTTTTTATGGCCCAATATGCTCTATGCTCAAGCTCAATTGGAAGATCACAAGGCTTTTCAAACACTAGTCTATAAGGTGACATCCCAATTGGCATTTGGAAAGCTGTTCTATAAGGTGACATCCTAATCTTTTCTATTCGTATTGACAGTCTTCTCAAGGATTTGCTTAATTTCTCGATTCGAAACCTCTGCTTGACTATTTGTTTAAGGGTGATAAGCAAGAGCAATTATGTGCTTGACTCCATATCGATTTAACAAGGCATTAAATAACTTATTGCAAATGTGAGAACCCTTATCACTGAGTATTGCTCTTAGAGTCTCAAACCTAGTGAAGATGTTCCTCTGTAAGAATTTTAGAACCACCTTGGCATCATTAGTTACAGTGGCTATAGCTTTAACCCATTTAGACATGTAATCAACTATCACAAAAATGTATTATTGACCATACAATGTAGGAAATGGACCCATAAAATCTATACCCCATACATCAAATAATTCCACTTTCAACATCCCATTTAATAGTATCTCATTCCTTCTAGAAATGTTTACCACCCTTTAACACCTGTCACATTTCTTCACAAAAGCATAGGTATCTTTAAACAATATTGGCCAATAAAAACTTAATTATAAAATTTTTGCAGTTGTCTTAGAGGCACCAAAATGCCTTCTATATGATGAGGAATGACAGCCACTCAAAATCTATTTAGCTTCATCTTCAGATACACACCTTCGAATCACCCTATCAGCACATCTTTTGAATAAAAAAAGATTATTCCAAAAATAACTCTTCACGTCATGAAGTAATTCCCATTTTTGTTGATATGTCAAATCTTGTGGCAATAATTCACAGGTAAGGAAGTTTACAATATCTGCGTACCAAGGCAAAGGAGTATTGACACTGAACAATCTTTCATTTGGGAATAACTCTTGAATGAGTGGCCCTTCTTCTTCTTCTAATTCTATTCATGGCAAATGATCAGTAACTACATTCTCACTGCCCTTTTTATCATAAATCTCCAAATCGAATTCCTGCAACAATAGAATCCATTAAACCAATTGGGCCTTAGCATCTTTCTTTGTAAACAAATATCGAATTACTGCATAATCTGTAAAAATATTAACTTTGGACTCCAAAATATAAGCTCAAAACTTTTCTACAGAAAACACCATTGTTAACATCTCTTTCTCTGTGATAGTGTAATTCAATTGGGCTTCGTTCAACATTCAACTTGTATAGTAGATTGCCTGAAATATCTTATCCTTTTGCTGTCCAAGAACTATTCCTACCACAAAATCACTAGCATCACACATGATTTCAAATGATTCTACCTAATTTGGAATAACTACTATAGGGGCTGACACTAGTTTCTCTTTAATCTTCTCGAAGGCCTCTCTACATGCGTCATCAAATTTAAAGAATAAATATTTCTCAAGTAAATTACAAAGCAGCTTGACAATCTTTGAGAAATCTTTAATGAATCTCCGATAGAAACCTGTATGACCTAAAATGCTTCGAACTCCCCTCACTGTACTCGGTGATGGTAAGTTTTGAATAACAATCAAATTTGCTTGATCTATCTCAATGCCCTTCTTGGACACTAGATGACCTAACATAATACCATCCCTTACCATAAAATGACATTTCTCCCAATTAAGCACCAGGTGTATCTCTTCACACCTTTGTAGCAATATAGCGAGGTTGTGAAGGCAATGGTCAAAAGATGTTCTAAATATCGAGAAATCATCCATAAAAACTTTCATGACAACTTCAATGAGATCTGAAAAGATAGCCATCATACATCTCGAAAATATAGCTGGTGCATTGCATAAACCAAACGGCATCCGTCTGAAAGCAAACGTGCCATAAGGACACGTAAAAGTTATTTTCTCCTGATCTTCAGAGCAAATAAAAATATGATTGTATCCATAATACCCTTCTAAGAAGCAATAGAACTCATACCCAGCAAGCCAATCTGACATTTGATCTATGAATGGCAATGGAAAATGATCCTTTCGAGTAGCCTTGTTTAGCTTTCGATAGTCAATACAAACTCTCCAACCTGTTATTATTCTTATTGGCACTAACTCATTCTTGTCATTTTTAACTATAGTAGTTCCGTCCGTCTTAGGCACCACTTGCACCGAGCTCACCCAAGGACTATTTAAGATAACATAAATAATCCAGTGTTTAGTAATTTCAACACTTCAGCCTTGACCACTTTCTTCATCGTTGAGTTCAATCTCCGTTGATGCTCAATAATTGGCTTGTATTCCTCTTCCATCAGAATTTTATGCATACACATGACTAGGCTTATACCTTTAATATCTGAAATTGACCACGCAATAGCTAACCGGTGTTTCTTTAAAACCTATAATAATCTGTCTTCTTGCTCTTATTCCAGAGATGCTGAAATGATAACTGGTAAAGTGGAGTTCTCGCCTAAGAAAGTATACCTCAAATGTTTGGGTAATTATTTCAAAGATTGAGTTTTAGAAGGAGTTACTGGCTAAGTTTGTTCAGCTTGGTTATCCATTTTAGCATCAATCTCTATCAAGTCTTCAAGAGTGAACACCCTTCCCTTTTCACCATTCTAAACTTCACCATAAAAATTTCTAGAAAAATGTTACTAAACAATGCTCCAATGGATCCCTTGAAGAAAAATCCAAAAAAATGGCATCCACTGAGCTTGATACCACATCAACTCTCTTGCAAGATTGATCTCTAGTTGAAAATTTCAAGGATCGATAAATGTTGAACTGAACTTCTTTGTCATTCACCTGAAAGGTGGGATTCCCTCCGTGAACATCAATAAGAGATCTTTCAATTGCCAAGAATGGACTGTCAATAATAGTTAGAATTTCTCTATCTTCCTCCATGTCAAGTATTACAAAATCCACCGGGAATATAAACTTGTTCACTTTAACCAATACATCTTCCACCACTCCCTTAGGAAAAGAAAGAGAATGGTTTGCCATTTACAAAGAAATGGTAGTGGGTTTTACTTCTCCTAAACCTAACTTTTTGAAGACATAAAGTGGCATAAGATTGATGCTGGCTCCAAGATCACACAATGGTTTCTCAAAAGGGAAATCCCTAATAGTGTAGGGAATGATAAAACTACCCGGATCCTTAACCTTCTAAGGCATTTTTCTCTGAAGAATAGTACTATACTCCTCTAATAATTTCATCATTTCATAATCTTCCAACCATCTCCTCTTTGACATCATATCCTTCATAAACTTTGCATACTTAAGCATTTGCTCCAATGCCTCTGCCAAAGGGATGTTGATATGGATTTTCTTAAAGATATCCAGAAGTTTTTTGAACTGCTCTTCTAAGTTTTTTTTTTGCAATATTTGCGGAAAGGGGATTCATGGAGGTCTAATGGGAGGATTATCTGGAAAAGTAATCCTTGAGCCATTCTTTACTTCCACTAGTTTCTCAACTGAACTCTCAGTTTTTTCTACTTCATTTCTCTTTTCAACTACCCTTTTCTCTTCAAGAGGCTGTATAATATCCTTCCTTGATTGTATTTCTACTTCTTTCCCACTCCGTAATGTGATAGCATGATAATGATCCTTGGGATTTTTCTCTGTATCACTAGGGAATTTGCTGGTAGACTGTTCTTTTGTGGCTTTAGTTAGCTGACAAATGTGTACTTCTAATGACTTTATGATAGCTCCTATGTTCCCACAATGAGTCTCAATGCTTTCAATTCTTGTCTCATTTTTGTTGAGCCTCCATCTGGTCTCATTAATAAATATCCCCATAAGCTCTTCTAAGGAAGGTTTCTTCTTCACAGGATTTTGCAAAAATCCTGGAGGTTGTTGTAACATGTTTCTTGTATTGTCATAGGAGAAATTTTTATAATTTCTTAACCCTAGATGATAATGAGTGGACAAGTTGTTGTTTTAAAAGTTGAAGTTCCTATTATTAACATACTGAACCTATGCTTGATCATCTTCAACCTCAAAATATGATATACTTGTCATAGCTACTGATTCCTTACTCAATGATGGGTCATTACTCATCATGGCTGAAAGTTTACTTGTAAGAGCTGAAACTTGTGTTGTCAAAGCTGCAATAGGGTCCACTTTATGTACACCAGCAACTCTCTTCTGGTTCTTTTCATTTGGCCATTGATAGTTATTGGAGGCTATTTCTTCAAGCAATAACTGAGCCTCTTTTGCTGTCTTAGATAGAAGTGTTCCTTCAATTGCTGCATCCACAATGGTTCTTGTTTGCCCACTCAAACCATTGTAGAATAGTTGAATTTGAAACCAGTCTTGTTAACCAAGTTAAGGACATCTCTGTATTAAATCCTTGAATTTATCCCAATCCTCAAATAATGGCTTAAAATCTAGTTGTCTGAATTGAGCTATCTCTCCTCTAAGTTGTGAAGTCTTGGATGATGGAAAGAACTTGGATAAGAATTTTTAAGCAAGTTCTTCCTATGTTGCTATGCTCCCGGGTTGCAAAGACTGAAACCATCCTCTAGCTTGGTCTTTCAATGAGAAAGGGAACAATTTAAGTCTGATTGCATCTTCAATAACTCCGTTCATCTTCACTGTATCGCATATTTCCAAGAAAGTTCCTAGATGAACATTAGGCTCTTTATGAGACAATCCTCTATACTGATTCTGTTGGACCATATTGACCAATGAAGGCTTCAACTCAAAGTTGTTAGCCTGAATCACTTGTCTCTGTATTCCCGAGTAGTTATCATTAACTACTAGCCTGAAGTAATCATGAAGAGCTCGTTGTTGGTGATTATCTTCTGTCATTGGATGAGCTTAATTCCTTCTCTCTTCTCGCTCTTGAGTTCTTTCTCTTCTTCTAGCACTTTGATTCCTTTGATAAGTATGTTCAACTTTTGGATTAAAAGGTGCTAGCTTTAGACTTCAGCTTCTTTGCATAAACTAAAAAAAATAACACACCCAGATTAAAATCAATCACTTGGTCATAATATCAACTATATTCAAACACTTAACAGCAATCCCCGACAACGGTGCTAAAAACTTGACAACGCTTAAAAGAGCACATTATTATAAATGTAATAATTACAAGCACACGGTGTCTGAGTTTTGTAATAATTGGCAAGTAGGATGTCGTTCCCATGAGGATAGTAAATGTCTCTAAAATGAGTACCGCAATTATAATGATTAAACTCTAATTGGGTAAATTTAAACAAATGCCAATTCTAATCAACTAAAATTTTGAAGTAAAACTAATAACTAAATGGTGAGAGAATTCTATTAATGGCATGCTTAAGAGATTTAACTATATTGAAGTCTCCTGTGTCAATATTAATTTACTATCATTTCCATGCATTTACCTATTAACTAGGGTTGTAGTTAATTTTCTCTCATCTTTCTAATCTTGATAAAACCCTATACACCACCACTTAAGATAATATTCTTATTTAACTCGAGTCAATCATGTAGTTGTTAAGTGCTAACCCTAAAAGGTTACCTAGTGAATAATTATTTTCCAACACATTATTATCTAGGTTGCACTTCTTTAAACAAGTACATACAACTCTCTTTTCCAAGTTTAGGTCTATGTAACGTTATATTAGTTTAATGGCCAGGGTGTTGGTAAACACCATACGGAGCATTTGAAAATATATAGTATTGATAACAAGTATACTATTACTTGTGGTAAACGTATTCAATATGAATACAATCAGGGTTGTATTTTATGGAAATTGTTATGGGTTTTAGATAGGGAGCCCACAATTGCAATGATCAGGTTTATTGATGTTTTTGAGAGACCTTCTATCGATAACGATACAGATTCTGACATTAATACGTTTATGAAGCTAGATGTTATGACTAGGTTTAAGATACTTCATACGGAGCATGGTTTGCTACAACAACCGTATAAGGATAATGTTGTTCATGATCATATTCAATGTCGTGTGTACATGGGTGCGAAGAGTAAAAGTTGTTGGATGTGTCCATTTTATCAGGAGTATTATAAGATAAGTGTTAAGGGTGAGATTGGTGATATTAAGCGTAATGTTGTATTTGTAAGAATCGTAACGTGAGATTTATCAATTTTAATGGAGTATTTAGATAATCTATGGGATAGAGTTGATAATAAACTTGGGAACTGTAATGGGACATTTGAGAATAAAGAGAGGGTTTGGATTTCTGTTGTTTTGCATTTAAGGGCAGAGATCTGAGATATATCAGTGTCTATTAGATCGTATGGAGAGGTATATGATAAAATTTATTGAAGAGATTTGTTGTTAGAGTTGGAATGAGTTGGTTTTATAAGAGGTAATGGCAATTTTGTAAATAAGAGCTTGTACCCCGATTGAGAGCTCTCTCAAAAGTCCTATAGCAATCGGTGTATACAATTTATAGTGGAAGCCTCAAAAAGATCCATCCGGTCATCCCGTATAATATTACCGGCATGACCGGCCCGCCCCGCCCGCCACGTGTCACAATCATATTGGTAGAGACAGTTTGATATAAACAAATATAACATAAGAACATTAACGTTTCATTAAGCCTTAAGCACAAGAAAATTCAGCCACTCATGGCAAATAAATCCAATATAACCGTTAACCAGAACATAGTTAAATTATAGCACTAATATCAAATACTAAAGAACAAAAGGAAGAGAAACTCTTTGAAGTTGAAGAAGGTTTGTCTTGTTTCTTCTCCTTTGATCTTTTATGATTTGACCCTTCAAAATAAATGTCTGGAATCTTCTAGAATCTCTTGTGGCTGCTAAGTTCTCCTCTCTTTCACGAATCCCAAGAAAAGCTCCTTTTGTAAAAAGATTTTAGGGCACCAATAGGACATCTTCACTAAACGGCGCTGCAGCGAGAAAAAATAATTCTCATTATAGTGGGACTTCTTACCAAATTCATTGCAGAAGAAGAAAAAGTCTCGCTGCAGCGAAAGTTTCTGGAAAACTCGCTACAGCGAACAAAATTAATTGGCTACAACGGAGACCTCTGCCAATAACGCTGTAGTGAAAGAAAATTCTTTTCGTTGTAGCGAGGATCACTTAAAAAAATATTCAAAAAGAAGACAACCCCGAATGTCGAATTTCCAAAGCCACAATAATTACCATACTCTTTCTTGGCGAAGCAAAATAATTAAAACGTGCTAAAAATACCAACAAAATTACTCGAAACTAAGCAAATAATCTTAATAAAGGATGAGTGATAAAATTACTCATCATGAACTCATCAAATTTCATTCCATTGTCTAGGTGCCTATTTTAGACCATACAATGACTTTTTTAATAGGCATACTTAATTACTCAAACTGTTTCTTAGCAAATAATTCTGATTGTTTTATTAGTATCTTTTTATCTAAGTTTCCATGTAAAAAGCCAATTTTTACATCCATTTGTTTTAACTCTAGATCAAATAGGCCAATTAGTAACAGCATCAACCTAATGGTAGCATACTTTACAATTGATGAAAAACACCTCAGAGAAGTCTATCCCCTTTATTTAAGTAAACCCTTTAGTAACTAGCCTTTCCTTATACCTCAATTTTTCATCTGTTTCTTTCTTTTTCTTGAAAATCCACTTGCTATCAATAACCTTCCTGCTGTCTAGATTCTCAACCAACTCTTAAGTTCCATTCTTCTATAAAGAGTTCATTTCTTTACACATTGCTTCATACCATTTTTCTGCAGTAAATACTTTTAATACTTCTGACACAGTAGTAGAAGCTTTATTTTCAATTACCTCAATTGCTAGAAGACTATATGCTATACATCAGCATATCTATACTTCTTAGGAGGATTAATTGCTTTTTTCTCTTGATCCCTTGCCAATTTGTAGCTAGAGTCAATGTTACCTTGAGTTTTTCCTTCTTTTCTATTAGTTGATATATCTTCAATCTTCTCAAAACTCTCATCTTCTGGATGCTTATTTGATTATATCACCCCTTTAATTTGAGGTTCAAGCTCTACCTTCATTTGTACTCCTCTTGTATAATCTTCATTGAAAGCTTCAATCTCCTTTATAGTTAAAATACAGACTACTAAACCTTCTTCTACAAATCTAACATCCCTGCTTACGATGCTCCTTATTTCTCTCCCATTATGGCACCAAATCTTTTATCCTTTTACCTCTTCTGGATACCCTATAAATACTCCTTTTACCACTCTTGCTTCAAGCTTTTGTTACTTCACATATGTATAGGAAGTACAACCTAAAACTCTAAGATTATCCGAAGAGGATTTTACTCCAATCCACACTTCTTTAAGAGATTTAAACTTTAAGGTTAAGGAAGGGTATTTATTTGGCACATAGGGAATAGTGACAACTGCCTCTATCTAAAAATTCTTTGAAAGACCAGCACACAGCAATATGCTTTTGACTTTTTCCAGTAAGGTTCTGTTTATTCTTTTGGCCACTCCATTTTATTGGAGTGTATAGCTAACTGTTCGATGCCTGTAGACTCCATATTTACTATAGAATTTATCAAAAGCTAAATTACAAAATTTAAGACTATTATCTATTCTCAAGACTTTAATCTTCTTATCCTTCTGATTTTCAACAAGCATTTTCTACTCGTTAAACTTTTCCCGCACCTGATCCTTGCTCTTTAAAGTATATACCCATACTTTCTTTGAGTAATGATCAATCAAGAAAAGAAAGAATCTAGCTCCACCTAAAGATGTTGTTTGTGCATGCCCCTAAACATCTACATATACATATTTTAAAACTAAACGTGATACATGCCTTCCTGGTTCAAACTTTGCTCTATGATGTTTGTCATATATACAACATTCATAGAACCTTAGCTTATTTCCTGTATATGGTCCCAGTGAGCCATTCTTCTTTAACTTCAGCAATTATTTCTCACTTAAGTGCTATAGTCTTTGATACCACAACATTAACATGTCTACACCTTTCTTAAATGCTATGTTTACATGTCCAGTAATTACTTCTACATGCATTACATATAGGCCATTCTTCTTCATAACCTTGATGACGACCAAAGCTCCTTTACATACTTTTAGGACTCAATCTTGAGCCTTAAAAGTACATCCTATTGATTCTAATATTCCTAAAGAAATTAAATTACTTTTTAAACCTGGAATATATCTCACATTTTACAAATCTAACAAGGTTCCATTTTTCAATTTCATCCTAATTGTTCCAACTTCCTTAACTTCACAAGTTAGATTTTTCTCTAATATAACTCTTTCAAAGTTGTCTAAAGTTAGATTTATAAAAGAGGACTTACTAGGACACAAGTGGAAACTATGTCCAAAGTCAAGTATCCATTTATGATTTGAGTAGGTTCCTTCTAGTGTAGCCATGAGTAAAAAGACTTCTTGAAAGTTATCTTTTATCATGCTAGCTTTTTCAGGTTTATGATTTAGATTCTTAGTCTTTTTCTGGTTCTTCCTTTCTGGGTAAATCTCTCTTCAAATGCCCCTCTTTATGACAGTGAAAACACTTTAAAATCTTGCTTAACCATTCTTTTCCAGATCTATAAATGAGAGACCTAATACAATCGACTATCTCTTTTGAGGTTGAGCTAATTAAAACTCTAAATTTCAATTTTCATGGTTTTATTCGATTTCTAATCTATATTTCCTACTTATTACATAGTAAACTCTAAATTGCTACATAACATTTAGAGTTTGAGTTTGTTACATTCATTTTTTCTTAATTAGTCTTTAAGGTATTAAAGGTCTGTCGACTCATTTATACTATTCATTTTTTTAACCTATGATTACATCTCTCGAGCATTAAGTCCTAGGTTTGATATTAACTAATTTATGATTAAGAATTTAGAGGCATTAAGAATAAAATAGCATAAATAAATTAATAAAACGATTAAATAAATGAATTAGGCAAATAAACACATCCATAAGGCATAGATAATATAAATCCTCTATATTAGAAATTTAAACTAGTATAAAAACTAAAGAGTAAACACAATACAAATCATTATTTCATGGTTCACAAGTGAAAGACAATAAGAAAATAGGAAAAAAAGAAGAAAAACTCATGAAGAATTCTCCTTCAATCCTCTCGATCTATCATGTCTTCACTTAATCTTTATGGAATCTTCAAGGTTTCTTTCATTTTTAGACCAACCTTCATCTTGCCTTTGAAATCTAAGAAGATTTTTTATTTTGTAAATAACAACTAAGATACCAAAATAGGGGAAACTCATCTTTTTTTGTTGTAATTATTGATTGTTTCCCATTGCAATAATGCTTACTAGAATTTTCTTCGTAATGGTCGATTTTTCTTGCTGTAACTATAATTGTTGTCTTTTTTGCTATAGAGGTAATTTTTTCTTGTTGTACCTATAACAAGATTTACTTCTTAGATACTTCGTAAAAGTTATAATAATGAAGTTATCTTTTCAATGTAACTTGAATTATCAAAATATGAATACTATTTAGTAAAATGACTATCCTTGAATTATATATATATATATATTCATAATTGAAGTGAGAGTGAAAAACTGTGAAAAATATCAAATGATTTGCTAAAAACTAACCAAATACTAAGCAAAGATAACTTGATAAATCAAGTTATCACATTGGGGTTAAGTAGTTTGCAATTAATTAGAGAGTAAATGAATCCCCTAATATAAATCACATTCTAACATAGGTGCCATAGATTAAATTTACATGATTTAATGGGATCGTATGAAGGCAAAGGAGAGGTTAGTTGGAGCAGCACTGGAAAAGATGAAGAAGATTAAGGTAGATAGCAAAACATATATATCGATCGATCGGGGAGGCCAGGATGGTTCATCGAGTGACAACTAGGAGGTCAATTAAAGGATCTAGAATTATGTACTCGATGAGATACAAATTTTTGGTCGATCGAATGACACTTGTCGAATGATCAAAGCATGCTTGATGATTGATCAAAAGGTTGAAAAAAGTCATCTTAAGAGAATTTATTTTCTTAGTAGATTGAAAGGGGTCTAACAATCGATCGACCATCATATTAAATTTAAACAAGTGTCATTTGATCGACCACATGTGTGTGTGTGGCACTAATCCCTAGAGGGGTTTAGAACTTCTTTTCAAAAAATTAGACAAATTTAAACAAGTTTATTTAGGCTTCCAATTTCTCGATTTCGCCTATTTAGTCCCATAATTTCCTAATAACCTTGCATTTTTTATCTACTTTAATAAAGTCTTTTGAATTTCTTTTATAAATTACAAAAATTATTTCCATTTGGGAATAAACAAATTTTAAAATTTAATAATTCAAAAAAGTCAAGTCTAAAATGGTGTTATAACGTTATTGAAAGATCACCTTTCTCTGTTGTTTATTGAATGATTCCAAAATTGAAGATACTTCTTCATCGTGACTTAGGGACTATGGTGCATTGCTAGATACTAACCATAGTCGATGAGCAACCGAAA
>JAVXUL010092923.1:0-21918 GCA_035590515.1 Trichilia minutiflora | reverse complement strand
TAATAATAATAATAATAATAATAATAATAATAATAATAATAATAATAATAAAATGTCTAACGTTTGACTTTTCAAACAAAAAGAATAATAAAATTATACCATTATCAAATAATTATTAATTACAGTAATTAATAAATTTTGGATAAATCATGGCCATTGATTTATTAAGAAAAGAAAATAATTATCTAGAATTTTGACACTTGTCAAATAAGGATTTAATTCAATTAAATATCATTTATTTAATTATAATAAATAAAATAATTTTATTTATTAATAAATAAATTATAAATCCTTTTCTTATTTTCACATATCCGTAAATTATATTTACAGTATTCTAAAAATTACCTGAACATCTCTTGATGTACGGGGGCTAAATGTGATTGTTGGAAGAATTTATTTTTTATATTAAAGAATAAAATTACCTACCGATCAATGTATCGGAGTAATTTAATTTTTATCAATATAGAATATCATTAACTAATTTAATGATATTTATTATACCTATCGTCATCTACTGGAAATTGTATGTAACCCCCTGAGTTCAAAATGCACTAGATATGAACTGATATAAACCCTTTTATATCATTTTGATACAATACATCATAACCGAAGCTATCAGTGATCATTAATGACCTCTACCAAGATATCATAACCCCTAAAACATAGAGAATATTATTTCAGATAAACCTATATAGTCGTACTTCTATATAATAAAGTTTCTCTGTTGTCAACTCCCGATCGAGTGCAGACCATAAAATCGACAATCCTCTAACTCAACCATAGGACCAAAAAATCAATCATATACGGGCTCCGTATATTTGAAAACTCATTATCAGAAATTGCATATTTTGGTCAAAGATTTTGATTCCATGATGACATTTCTACATAAGATCTCAAGTTCAAATATCTAAATTAACAGATTCTATATTGATTATCATCTGTTCTCATACAAATAATAACACATTGCTATCAAGATTCTTTCATCAGTCATAACTAGCCTAGTGTGATATACATAAATAAACGACGTGTCTCACTATAGATAACAGTTATCATATCTTAGATCAAAAGACTAGTGATACATTAATATGACTATGTAATGAATCATTGACTGTGCATAATCGCTCATATAATTCACCACCTTTGGTCATGTTCAGTAATACATTCTCAAACGTAATACCCATATTTATGCTCTTATGATATGAGATTCGTAACCCAACTATTAGCATCGAATACTAATAATTGACAGCAATAAAATATGTCAATCATATAATGTCATCGTTTTCAGTTACATTATCTCAATAAAAAACTTATTTGGATGTATTTAAATCATATACCCTATTCTCATATCTATAACACTTTGTAGCTAGACTCTTGATATATAATATATCACGCGATATCATTTCGTATTTTTATAATAATAATCAAAAGACAACTGAAGAAATACAAAACAATAGTATAATGCCATTTGTAATTAATCATAAATATTTTATAATTAATCACTAAAATATATTTACTTTGGATAATATCCATGACCCTTATGATACGATTGGCTATAGGGCATATCTCTAATAAACTTCCACTTGTACTAAAGCCAATCACTATAATATCTTATATGCTTCTTCTCAAGATAGTGATTCAATTAATATTGTGTCACCAATTTAGTAAATAGGTCCGCCACATTATCCGCTAACAAAGTCTCTTACACAATCAAGTGTTTATCTAATATAAATACCCTTATTAAGTAATACTTATACTGAATATATTTCGAATTTCTGGTGAGACCTAGGTTTTTTAGTCTACACTAGTGCTCCATTATTATTATAGTACCATGCTACTAAATTATTAATGGATGAAACTACTCCCAGTTCTCTCAGAACTTATGAAATCAGACAGTCTTTCAAGCAGCTTCGAAAGCAGTGATATATTCAGTTTCTATAATATGTGGATGTAGACTTTCTACATCCACATCTGACTGAAATTCAGAATTAGTGTAACGCTTATATTGTTAATTCACCCCCTTCATATGTTAAAATTAAATCCTTAGTTCTTTTAAGTACCTTAGGATTCTTTTGACAATAATCCAATACTGTTCTCTATAATTTTTCTGATATTTGCTTGTAACACTTATAGTATTAGATATATTAGGTTTTGTACATAGCATAACATACATAAGATTCCTTATGATTAAAGTATAAGGAACTTTTTACATATGTTCTTAGTCGACTTCAGTCTCAGCTTTCATCTCCTAAGAGAGATCAACTCCATAACTGCAAAGTAAAAATCAATTCTTAAAGTCTTCCATACTAAACTTTTTAGTAGCTATCTTATATACATTTTTTGGGAAAGACCTATTATTTATTTCTCTCTATCTTTATAAAACTGAATACCCAAAATATATATCACTTATCCCAAGTACTTAATAGAGAACACATTAGATAATCACAATTTCATCTCAGTGAACATACCCATATCATTTCTTGTCAGTAATATGTCATTCACACATAATATAAGGAATGTTATATTGTCATCGACTTCCCTTTTGTAGATACATGATTTATCAATATTCTTAATGAAGTTAAATGAGTTGACTGTATTATCAAATCATATATTTCAACTTTTGAAAACTCGCTTTATTCCATTAATAGATCTATACAACTGATATATATTATGACTATCTATTGAAGCATACCCTATAGATTGCTTCATATATATGGTCTCCTTAATAAAGTTATTGAAGAAAGGTGCCTTTATATCCATTTGTCATATCTTATAGTCATAAGAAACTATAATAGCAAGTAATATCTGAATATACTTTAGCATAATAACTAGTGAAAAAGATTTCTCATAGTTAACACCCTGTCTTTGAGTATAACTTTTTTTATTAGTCTAACTTTAAAAGTCTTTAATTTTTCATCTTTGTCAATCTTTCTTTTGTAAATGCATTTATAACTAATTAGGATAATTCTTTTTTGGTGGATCAACAGGTGATTACATTCGATTAACGTACATGGAGTATTTTGTATTCAAGTATTCTCCTTTACGATCTAATAATAGATTTATAATACTCTTTCTAATCTATTTCTCTACTTCATTTTTAAATTCCTTGAACATTTCAAAGGAATCAGATTTGTATTTTATCAAATACACATACTCATATCGTGACATATAATCTATAAAGGTAATGAAGTAGTAAAATCCTCCTCTGGCTCTGGTGCTAAACGGTCTACATACATCAGTATGTATGAGTTTCAATAGTTCTTTCGCTCTCTCACCTTTACCTTTAAAGGGAGATTTGGTCATTTTTCCTTAAAGACATGATTCACAAGTTGATAAGGGTTCTAAACCCAGTGAACTCAAAAGTTCACTTATCTCAAGTTGAATCAATTTTCTATCTCCAAGATGACCCAGTCTATGGTGCCATAGATATTTAAGATTTGTCTGACTATGAATTCTTTTATTTGTAATGGATTTTATTGAATAACTGTTATTCAATTTTAGAGCATATAATCCATTTGTATTCACTACTTTGCCCACCAAAACATTTCGAAAATGTATTAAACATTCATTTTTAGTAAACTATACATTGTAACCATCTTTATATAGTACAAATATTAAAATGATATTTCTGGTGGCATGAGCAAAATACAACACAAAATTCAATCTCAGAATATGTCCACTAGACAATCTAAGCTGGTAAGATCCTTTGGCTTCAGCAACAACTGTTGCCTCATTAGCCATTCTGAGCACGATCTCGCCTTTAGACAATACTAAACAATTCTATAATGTCTATAAGAGACACAAGCATGAGATGTAACTATTGAATCTAATATTCAGGAATAATGATATGAAATAACACTTAATTCATAATCAATCATCATACAGCTACGTGTACCTTCTTCAAGATACTGAAGACAATTCATTTGTATATGTTCTATTCTCCCACTGAGAAAATAATTTTCTTTATCAGATTTTAAAACTAGTCCCCGTCAAACTTTCAAAAGTTTAAAACTTTTAATGTAGAACACCATTAACTGTTTTATTCATTGTATAAAAATATCACAATGTTTAAGACACTGAAAAGAAATAGAAAAAACTTATTAGTGATCTTGTATAATATATTAATCAAAAAATTTGATTTATACAAATTTAAACAATTTTGAATAATAACTATTAAATACTTTTAAAAGTTATTAATAGATACTAAGCTTATCAGCTCTCATTATTCAATTTGAATCCGGTACTCCCCAAACAAAACTCAAAAATTTTGTTGGAATTTTATTATTATTATTAGTGGGGAATTAACAACTTATCAGAATTAACTAACCTCATATAATAGAAATCTTGGTCAATTAATCCCAATAAATAGAAAACTCATTTTTATTTACATTTCCATGTAAGATTTGATTCTTTTTTTAGCCCTAACTTCGGATACCTCACATAACAGAAATCTTGGCACCCTAGGACAGTTAAAATCGAACCATTGTGCCTTCTCAAAGTGTTATTTTCACATTTCTCTCACATAATAGTAATCTTGATCAAGGTAAAAATAAGCACCCAAGAACCAAATAACAGATTTCTATAATACAAATAAATACCCCTCATATAATAGAAATCTTGGGATACTAATTTATGTTAAAGACCTCAACGTCATCCTACAATGAGAGGTTAGGGTTTAATAATTACTACAAAGCGTCATTTTAAAATTTTTAAATAAACTATTTATTAAAAAATTTAACTATTTATTAAAAAATTTAATCAAAAGTATTAATAATATTCATTCATCATATGAATAAATATTATTACTTTAAAAATAAATATATAAAACATTTTTAATATTCATGTGTTTTTCACAAAATACACATTTATATTCAGTAAACCATTTACTAAATATTTTACATCAAATGTTAATAATATTCATTTATCATATGAATAAATTTATTATTGTAAAAGAATTATATAAAACAAATTTTAATAAATTCTTAAACAATTTTAAATAAAATTTTAATTCTTTTAAAACCCTTTTCAAAACTTTTATTGAAAACATTTTTCAAAATTATTTATTCATCATATGAATAAATATTTTAACTTACAATAGCATGATTTTATTAACAATTCATTAATTGTTAATATATATCTAACTATTATATGTATATTCGAGAAATCATATTTCTCATTTAGAAAATTAGTTTTTCATATATGCTTGTATTTTCAAAACCTTGTCTTACAAATTTTGTGGTATTTGTGTGTCACACAAGAATTATTTGTTTGTGTATTATTTGTGATCTCTAATCAAATTAGAAATCTTGTTTTACTTGTTTAGAAATTGAATTGGGTGAACAATTCTAACTGGTCAAACTAAGCCAACCGTTCACTGAGCTGGTTAACCCTTATGTTGACATGATTAACGTATCACACCAATTTTAAGAATTAGTAACAGTTACTAAGTCTATGTTCCAAATCTAATTGGGAAACCTAAGCCTAATGTTTTGTTTCTATCTATCTACATTTCTACACATTTTAATATACATAAGTCTACAAATACATGTATCAAATACATATTTAAAGCTTGTGCAATCCAATATGCATATACAAAGAACATATATGCACACACAAGGTCAAATGTAACCAAGATATATATATATATATATATATATATATATATATTGCATGCATTTAATCAAGATTAAATACATTACAAAGCATATAAGCTTAGTAATATGTATTTAAACATTTTAAACACATAGTATTATATTTTCTATGTAATCAAATTACAAACCAAGCAAAACATATAATATGCAATCAAATTGCGTATATGAATATTTTTCATTTATCATATAAATAATTTAATCATTATTTAATTTATTTAATCATTAAATAAATCAAATAAATAATATATATATATATATATATATATATACACACACACACACACATTTAACATTTAAACATATATATACATATTAAACACACAAACAAAATAATCATGATTATTCATTTATCATATAAATTAAATAATCAATATTTAACTTATTTATCTAATAAACAAACCAAATAAATATTATATATAAATATATTTAACATTTAAATATTTGTACATATAATTATAAAACATAAATTTATTGGCAAACTTTAAAAACACAACTTTCTTCTTAATTACATAAAATATAAAATAATTTTGTATTAAATATAATTAAAAATTTTTGGGGCCAAATCAATGTGTTGTTTTTCTTAAAACATGTTTAGAAGTTATCACAATTACTCAAAATGCGGGTCAGGATGTGTCGAAAGTCGAAAAACACAAAAAAATGTCAAGAAAATATTTTGCGGCAAACTTGAGGCATGAGGCATGCAATGGGCACGCTAAGCGTGCGGTAGGGGCCAGTTGGGCGTGCAACAGGTGCATCGTGTGCACCACACGCGAGCACAGGTGGATGGGTCATGCACTCGTACTCTAGTAGCCTGGCCGAAAAAAAAAGGCTAAGTGCCCCTGCACCCGATTTTCTCAAAAATTTTCCTTGCATTTTCAATTGTTTTTAAACCAAAACCAAGCCTCAAAAAACTTCTTAACACATCCAAAAATATGTCAAAAATATCCAAACACATCAACAACATCATTTGATGCACCAAAACACTTGAACAACTCAAGTATGCACCAATGGGAATGGTTATTGACAGTTAGCCCATTTAATGCACCTGGCCAGGGTATCAGTGAACACATGTTCCCCCCATCATTACTGCACAGCCAATTAAACATCCCATTCCCACTGGCACTAGCTGTCAATGAGTTGGTAATGCCTCGGGAAGCCGTAAAATTTTAAAGACGTGGATAAGAGAGCGCCACGTGTTAAAACCCTGATGATGGAGTTGTATCCCTTCCTTGAGCCCTGGGAGCATTTATGGGGATCAGACGCATGGCGATCCCCTAGCCCTTTAAATCAACGGCTAAGATCGTCCTTATCCCACTATAAATATCCCCTCCTTTTCATCTATCATTTTCTCATTTTTTAGCTTTTTCTCCTGCTTTTGTTTTCTACTCTGGTGCTTTCTTATCCCTCAACTTTCTATTTTTTGGTGGATCTTTGCTGTCTTTTTTGCAGGATTTTTTCTTGCTGTTTGGTTTCTTGCGCTTTTTTGTAGGTAACTTTCGTCTTGAGAGAAATGGCCAACAGAAAGTATTCATAGGGGGCTGCTCATTGGAGGGAGTTCACACATACTGTCACCCCGACCTAGGAGAGATTAGAAGATGAAAGGAAAGTCTTGGGGCAGGTCCGTTCTCAGGGGCCAAATGAGGCTGACTAGTTCCCGTCTGCTATCACTGAGGTAGATCTTCAGACTTACCGCCATCTCTACGGCATTCCTAGGAATGTAAAGCTCAGAGTTTCCAGGTTCGAGGAAATCCCAAGTGCTCTGAGACCAGGAGAAGTGGCGTTCAATGAGAAGCATCTATTGCTAGGGGTGCAATTTCCCCTTCAAAATTGTTTTGCCAGAATCTTCGAGGCCTTCGGGATACCTTTTACCAATTGCCCCTAAATAGTTAGAGGGTCCTAGGGGGTTTGTTTGTATTGAAGGTAGGAGTTAAAGCTCCTGCTCCTGCACCGGATGAGGTGTTGCATTTTTACTCCCTTAAGAAAAACAACAGTCAATAACTGGGGTGGTATTACCTACAAATACGCCCAGGGTTCCAATCAAAAATCAAAGGGACCCCCATTATACAACAAGGATTGGAAGGATAGATGGTTTGTGGTCAGTGAAAGCTGGGCCGAATCCCATCAGGATACTATTTATACATCCTTCTAGGAAACAGGTACAATAACTCTTATTCAAAACTTGTTTATCTCTGAATAATTCTAATTTGTTACTTCTTTTTGCATATATTGGGTGAGAGCAAACCAATATCCCGATCAATATGACCAATAAGATAAAATCCCTGACCCCTATGGATGTCAGGAATCTCCTGAGCCCAGACTCACAGGTGAGATTTTGGCTAGTTTCAAAAGTAACAACTAGGAGTGAGCTTACAAAAGCCAGAGCTCACTTAAATAAAGGTATGATTTTTTAGACCTTCCCCAATACTTAAATATTTTGAATTAATTCTCACTTTGTATAACATTTCTCGTGTTGGTACAATGGCAGGGACGGGAGAACCCGTGGCTGTCAGGAAACAGAGGGTAGTTAATGTCTTGAGGGGAATGCTCTCATAGGGGGGATCTAAAACAACCAAACTAATTGATCCCCAGCCAGAAACCCTTGGAGGAAAGGGGCAGGAGCTCCCTATAGGGGATCAAAGGAAGATCTCCGAGAAAGGGGGCAGGAAAGAAGGGGTAAGAAGACGGAGCGCCCTAAGGAGAAATCGGTCTCCTTTAGGAAGCTTCCCCAGGAGGAGACACAAAAGTGCCCTCTGAGGGATGACACAGCCTAGGTTAAGGATAAAGGCAAAAGGCCCATGGATGAGGGCGTGAATGAGGCAAGGAAGAAATAGAAAGCAGACACCCTGCCTCGTCCATTGGATCAGCATTTGGGAAGGATCCCGATTCGTAAGGAGGGTATAACAGCCACCCAGGGGCAGGACAAACAACGTCAGCCTAACCCCCAAAAGACTGTGGATGTCAAGGGTTCAGGCTCTACGGTCAGTGGTGGTCGGGGCCAGGATCAGGAAGACCCTCCTCTTTTTGGCATCGAAAATCTCTTCGAGTCTATTGAGGAAACTATCGAGATCTTGGACGAGGTTTTTTTTGGAGGATCTTCTGGAAGAAAAAAGGGAGAATTTTGGACACCTTCTCCTTTTAACGAATTTGGCTCAGGAGGTGATCTGCCCTAAGAGGGGCGAGAACATGGCCGATGTGAGCCTTGAAGAAGTCTTCAATTGGCTCAGCTTGTTTTCACATCGGGTAAGTCATTTTATCCCTGAGCTCAACCTTAGTGAGGGCTTAAGCCAGTTTTGAAATACTAACTTTCCTTCCCCGTTTCTCTAAGATACGGCACGTACATGCTAGACCTTTTCATTGATGATTTTAAACGTGCCTTGGCCATCAAGAAGCAAGCTTTTGAGGTGGTTAAAAAATTAGAAAAGAAGGTCCAGGAGCTGATAGCCGCTATCCAGGAGAGTGCAGCCAAGGAGAGGGAGGAGCTGTCAACTCGAATCTCTTCCCTAGAGAGGAAGAAAACCTAATTGATCCGAGAGAAGTCTCAGTGGATAGAGGAGGAGAAAAAATGGTAAGAGAAGTTGTCGGTTACAGAGGGTCGAATCAAAACTCTGGAGGCTGATAATGTCAAATTTGCCCAGGTCAGGAGGACCCTTACCGACTAATATGACAAATTGCATGAGCAGCATCACACACTATCAAATAACTATTCTTTGGTCATTGAGGAACTCGTGGAGTCTGAAGGCAAGATAAATTTTTGGCTGAAGAGCTTTAGTCCCTTGAGGCTGAATTTAAGAAAGCGCAGAAGTCCTAAGAGGAGAACGTGAATAAACTAAAGGGCATACCAGCTTAGTTGGAGGCCCGCTATAATGAAGGGGTGGACCTGACCAGTCGCCTCTTCCTTCAGGAATATCCCAGCCTGGATTTGCAATAGCTGTTTGACTAACTAGGTCGAGATGTCCTGGGGACTTCTGGAGCTTGGAGCATTGAAGAGCTTCCCAAGACTCCTGGCCAGGAAACTGATTTGGCTGACCACAGAGAGGGACTCAGAAATGAAGAGCATCCTGACAATTTGAAGGGAGGCTTTTCGTAGGGAACAATTGAGGCCAATGAGAAACTCCTCCACGAGAAGATGCTTCCTCCTTCGGGGAGAAGATTACTGAAGAGACCCCTGATCAGCTGGCCCCAGAGAACCCCCCTGCCCCCCAAAAAACGAATGGAGATGCCCTTTTCGTGCCCCGGGTCAAAAACCAAGTGGTGGAGTTGTCGGAGTGAAGCAAAGGGACTCTTCAATATAGGTTTTTTAGGACTTAGGAGATTTTTTAGGAATATTTTTGTAAAGCCCTGACCTCGTTGTATGTGTAAAAAAGACTTAATATACTATCCTTTTTCTTGAGTAATAAAAGGCTATATTTGCTTTTAGTATTCTTGTTGCAAGTCTTACTTTCTTTCAACTATCTTACTTACTTTTGAACAGGATTTCCATCTTTAATTTAAAACATAGAAGTCAAATGAATTCACCAACCTTTTTTTTATAATGAACGGTCATGAATTCCTTAGGGCTAACCATCACCAGAAAAGGGGCTTCACGCTAATCTTCATTTGGGACTTCGGGGGCAGATTGATTAGGGTTAGGGTCTTCAATAGTCTTCAAGACTCTGAGCTAAATTTTATCATCATACCTCAATTGACCAGGTCTTAATTATCATGAATACCTAACATGGTCTAGGACTCATGGTACCTAGGGCGACTCATGATGTTTAAATAAGGGTTAAGGGATTTTAGGGCTTTTAACCAACCTTAACCTTATATTACCTAGTCTTTCCAGAGTTTATCACGCCTTATCACGAATCAGGTTTTAGACACGAAGGATGCCTGATCTAGAAGTAAGGGCTTACGACACCTAGGACAGAGAGGATTTTTGAATTATTTAAGTGTTAAGGGATTTTACGATTTTCAACCAACCTTAACCTTAGATGCACCTGCTCCGTCCAAGGTTTACCACTCCTTACCATGAATCAGGTCTTAGATATGAAGGATGCCTAATATGAAAGTAAGGGCTTACGACACCTAGGACGGAGAGGATTTTTGAATTGGCTAAGTGTTAAGGAATTTTACGGCTTTCAACCAACCTTAACCTTAGATGCACTTAGTCTGGTCAGGGTTTACCACTCTTTATCACAAATCAGGTCTTAGACGCCAAGGACGCCTGATTTGAAAGTAAGGGCTTACGGTACTTGGGACGGAGAGGAGTTTTGAATTGACTAAGTGTTAAGTAATTTTACGGCTTTTAACCAAGCTTAACCTTAGATGCACTTGGTCCGACCAGGGTTTACCACTCCTTACTATGAATCAGCTCTTAGATATGAAGGACACCTAATTCAAAAGTAAGGGCTTACGGTACCTGGGACGGAGAGGATTTTTGAATTGGCTATGTGTTAAGAGATTTTATGGCTTTCAACCAACCTTAACCTTAGATGCACCTGGTCTGGATAGGGTTTACCACTCCTTACCACGAATTAGGTCTTAGATGCAAAGGACATCTGAACCAAAAGTAAGGGCTTATGACACATAGGACGGAGAGGATTTTTGAATTATTTAAGTGTTAAGGGATTTTATGGCTTTTAACCAACCTTAACCTTAGATGCACCTAGTCCGGCTAGGGTTTATCACTCCTTATCATGAATTAAGTCTTAGACGTAAAATATACCTGATCCTGAAGTAATGGTTTACGATACCTGGGACGGAGAGGATTTTCGAATTGTCTAAGTGTTAAGGGATTTTACAGTTTTCAACCAACCTTAACCTTAGATGCACCTAGTCTGACTAGGGTTTACCACTCTTTACCACGAATCAAGTCTTAGTCTCGAAGGACACCTGATCCAAAAGTAAGGGCTTATAGCACCTGAGACAGAGTGGACTTTTGAATTGGCTAAGTGTTAAGGGATTTTATAGCTTTTAACCAATCTTAACCTTAGATGTACCTGGTGCGATCAAGGTTTATCACTCCTTACCACGAATCAGGTCTTAGATGCAAAGGACGCTTGATCCAAAAGTAAGGGCTTACGATATCTGGGAAAAAGAGGATTTTTGAATTGGTTAAGTATTAAGGGATTTTATGGCTTTCAACCAACCTTAACTTTAGATGCACCTGGTCCAACCAAGGTTTACCACTTCTTATCACAAATCAGGTTTTAGACGCGATGGATGCCTAATCCAGAAGTAAGGGCTTATGACACTTGGGACGGAAAGGATTTTTGAATTGGCTAAGTGTTAAAATTTTTTACAGCTTTCAACCAAGTTTAACCTTAGATTCACCTGATCCGGCCAGGGTTTATCACTCCTTACCACGAATCAGGTCTTAGACGCGAAGGACGCCTGATATAGAAGTAAGGGCTTATGGTACCTGGGACAAAGAAGATTTTTGAAATGGCTAAGTGTTAAGGGATTTTAGGGTTTCTAACCAACCTTAACCTTAAAAGTAAAGCAAGGAGACAAACTCAAGAAAATGTTAAAGATGAATACTTGAACATTTTATCTTTACTCAAGAAAAAGTGTTACAAGAGATATCACAAGTTTTACAAACTATTTCTCCACGGGAAGAGTATTCTTAAAGATAATATCTCTTTAACATTTTCATATGCCAGGCTTTACTAAGGATGCTGCCATTAGGTCTGGCCAGTTTATATCTTCCTGATCTGACTGTCCTGACCATTTGGTATAGTCTTTCCAAGTTAGTACCCAGGGATCCTTCAGAGGCTACTCGGGTATTGAGGGTGATCCTCCTGAGAACGAGGTCACCTTACCTAAAGGAGCGGGGATGGATCTTTTGATTGTAAGGCCTGGACACCTTCTATTGATAGGCAACTGTCCTAACCAAGACATAATCTCTGGCTTCCTCTCACAGGTCAAGCCCGAGACTCATGACTTGCTGATTTTCTTCTTCATTGAAGTGAGAAGTGCGAAAGTTTTGAACATCCATTTCAACTGGGATCATTGCCTCAAATTCATAGGCTAAAAAGTAGGGGGTCTCTCCCGTGGCCACCTTTGCGGTGGTCCGATAGGCCCACAAAACTTCGGGGAGTTTATCTGCCCAGGCGCCCTTCCTTTCACCCAACTTCTTTTGAACTAGCTTTTTAATGGTCTTGTTGACTGCCTCAACCTAACCATTGGCCTTTGGGTGTGCCAAGGATGCTAGCCTTAAATTAATATTCCAGTCGTGGAAAAATTCTTCTAGCCCTCTATTATTGAATTACTTCTCATTGTCTGTAATTAAGATATTAGGGATACCATGTCAGTAGAAGATATTTTTTTGGATAAAGGCAATGGTATTATTCTCAGTGATTTTTGACAAAGGTTCCGCTTCTACCTACTTCGTGAAGTAATCAATGACCATAATAGCATACTTTGCTTGAGCTCTAGCAATAGGGAAAGACCCTATTAAATCAAGCACCCATTGTGTGAATGGCCAGGGGCTCAATAGAATGTTCAAGTTTTTTGGGGGTTATCGAGGGATGTCTGCATGTACCTGGCAGGTGTGACACCGTTGCACAAGCTCGTGGGCATCCTAGCCCATGGTTGGCCAGTAATAGCCTTATTTGAGCACTCAGTGTACCATACTCCTACCTCCACTATGATTTTCACATGTTCCCTGATGCATCTCGTCAACCACTTTTTCTGCTTCTTGTGGCCCCAAGCATCTCAAATCAGGGGTATTGACTCCCCTTTTATATAACGTGTCTTCTATCACAGTAAACCTGACAGCTTTTTGACGGATCCTGAG
The DNA here is from genome assembly GCA_035590515.1 of Trichilia minutiflora. NCBI lineage: Eukaryota > Viridiplantae > Streptophyta > Magnoliopsida > Sapindales > Meliaceae > Trichilia > Trichilia minutiflora. Next base: position 8,493 of record JAVXUL010092923.1, on the reverse strand, counting down.
AGCTTCGTTCTTGTTAGGTGGGAGAATGCCATCGCTGATATACCTCAAGATTGGGTACATCCCCGTGGAGGGTTCCTCCTGAGTTGTCAAGATATTGCTGCTCTTAGGTAGAGAGGTGCTCCTCTGTCCTAAGGTCTCTACAGGGATTGGCTTGAAAACGCTTTCTGTTAGGGATGAGGCGAGCTTGGACAAAGCATCAGCTAGGAGGTTGTCAGACTGGAGAATTTTTTGCATCTTCACTTTCTTGAACTGGCTAATTAAACGGCGTGCCTCTGAAAGGTAAGCCTCATGCTTTTCTCCCGAGCTTGATACGCCCCATTTAAGTGGTTCACCTATAGTTGAGAGTCACTATGGGTAATGAGTGTGCCAACCCCAATCTCTTGCGTTATTCTCAATCCTACCAACAAAGTCTCATATTCTGCTTCATTGTTAGTTACAGGAAAAAGAAACCTGAAAGCGTACCTGACTTCTTCCTTCTCTGAACCGATTAGTATGATGTCCGCTCCTCCCCCACTTTGGCTAGCTGACCCATCAATCCATAGGTGCTAGGTACCCGATTCCTCAGGGTCAGGGTGATCCTCCTCCATTTCCTCGGGTTGACTGGAGGGTTGGGAGATGGCCATTATCTTAGTCACGGTCTGTTCCACTATAAAGTCTGCGAGGGCTTGTCCTTTGATTGCTTTTCGAGGCTGGAATTTGATATTAAACTCGCTGAGCTCTACTGTTCATTTCACCAATCTGTCAAAAAAGCTAGGTCGGTGAAGAATTTGTTGGAGTGGTTGGCTAGTGAGTACCACAATGGGATGTGCTTGAAAGTAGGGCCACAACTTTCTGGCATATACAATAAGTGTGAGGCACAACTTCTCTGTTGCGGGATACCGTGTCTCGGCATCCAATAGAGCTTTACTTATGTAATAGATAGGCTTCTGTATCTTTTAGGCATCCTCATTTACCAAAATTGAGCTAATTGCATGCTCACTGATAGCCAGGTAGAGATATAGTGTTTCCTTTGATAAAGGACTGGCTAGCTGTGGGGTTGAAGCCAAATAATCCTTGAGGTGCACGAATGATTTCTCACATTCTTCATCCCATGTTATTTCGTTGTCCTTTCTTATGGCAATAAAAAAAGGATAACATTTATCAGTGAACTGCGAAATGAAATGACTCAAGGCTGTCAATCTTCTCATTAAACTCTGTAGCTCCTTCAAAGAGTTGGGCTTTTTTAAGTCCATGATAGCCTATATCTTTCGGGGGTTGGCTTCAATTCCCCTCTCGCTGACCATGAAACCCAGGAATTTGCCTGACCTGACCCCGAAGGCACACTTCTCAAGGTTGAGTTTTAGTTGATACTTTCTGAGAAGAACAAAAGCCTGCTCTAAGTGGTAGGGGTGGTCAGTAGCTTGGATGGACTTTGAAATCATGTCGTCCACATAGACCTCTATGGAATCTCCTATCCATGGTTTGAGGACTTTATTCACCAATCTCTGAAAGGTAGCCCTAACATTTTTTATACCAAAAGGCATGACTTTGTAACAGTAGAGTCCCTGATCCATGATGAAGGCTATCTTTTCCTGATCAAGCGGACATAGTAGAATCTAGTTGTATCCTGAGAATGCATCTATAAAGCTTAACAGTTTGTGCCCCGTCGTAGAATCAACTAACTAATCGATTCGAGGTAGGGGAAACTATCCTTTGGGCAGGTTTTATTGAGATCAGTAAAGTCGACACACATCCTCCAACTTTCATTCGCTTTTTTTATCAGGACAACATTTGCCAGCCAATCCGGGTATTTGACTTCCCTAATAAAACCCGCCCTGAGTAATTTGTACACTTCTTCCTTGATAGTTGTTTGTCTTTCAGCATTAAAGACCCTTCTTTTTTGCCTGACCGGCTTGTGTGAGGAGTTGACCGCTAGATGATGGACCATAACCCCTTTGTCAATACCTGGTAGGTCTTCGTGACTCCAGACGAATACATCTATATTTTGCCTCAGGGTCTTAACCAAGTTTTGCTTCTTCTCGAGGTTTAGCTGAGTTCTGATGCTTACAATCTTCTCAGGATGTAACTTATCTAACACCACGTCGGTTAGGGTTTCTTCTGGTTCTAGTCTGGGAGTCGATGACTCCCTGTTATCCCTGATCTGACCACTGGTAGAGGCAGTGGCTTGCTCCTATGTTTTCATTTCTTCCCTAGCACTAGGAGCAGGATGTTGGGCCTGGTCAAGAGAAGTCTCCAAGAGTCTCTTACAGATGCAGTAAGTTTGCTTGGAGGAAGTGATAAAACACAACCTTACCTCTCTTTGGTTTCCCTTTACGATACCAATTTTATCTCCCACTTTGAACTTTAGCTTCAGATAGTGGATGCTCTCCACTGCCTTCGAGTTCTTGAGAAAAGGTCTTTCCAGGATAGCGAAATATAGGATCTTTAAATCTACTACTTGAAAGTAAACCATAGCCGTTTTCTAGTAAGGCCTCTCTCCTATGGTGACTGGCAATTGTATTGACCCCAGGAGAAAACTATCTTTGATCCTCCGGGTCCTCTAAACAAAACTTGTTTAGAAAAGCAATTCACTGTTGCTCGATACCTGAACAACCAATCCATCCCCAGTATAGCATCATTATCCTCCATCCTCAAAGGAATCAAATCCGCTACCAACTCAATTCTGTTCATAATCACAGCATAATCTTTAAACACGGTCTTTCTTAATAGTTTCTAACCCAGAGGGGTATGAACTATTATCTCTTGATCTAGAGGTGACAATGGGACACTAGCATGAGGTGCTAAAGCAGTATTAACAAACGATCAATTAGAACCTAGATCTATCAATGTATATGTAGGTTTACTAGAAATTGTAATCATACCAATCACCACATCTAGGTTACCCTGTGCCTACTCCTAATTAAACGTAAAAAATTTGGTCTAAACTCTATCTTGAGTTCTTTGAGTACCACAGGTTGCTGTTGAAGAACTGTCCACACCTGATCTTCTACCAGCAGAAACTGCAGGCTGCTCAGCTAGCAACTGCTGGTGGTATAGTTAATGCTAGCTAGTCTTACCACCTGTCTTCACTCTGCTTAACTTGGGGTAAAACCTCCTTATGTGCCCTCTCTCTCCACAATGGTGGTACACATAATATTATGGGCATGGACCTATATGATATTGCCTGCAATTAGCATACCTGTCTACACTCTGACTCTGTTTTGAACCTTGGGTATGTCCTTGAGCTAGAAATCTAAATCTTGAGGGTCCTTGACCTTTAGGAGAATGCAAAGTAATATTGGTAGGGCTCGTAGTAGAGGCACCACTAGATGAACCACTGCTATGACTCTTCTTGGATAGAGAGCCGATCTGTATACTCAAATCTCTCCTCTTCTGAAACTAGCTCCTCGACCTTTTCTCTCCTACCAATTTCTTAGGTCGAAGGACTATCTGAATCATTTTCTTGTCCCCTTGATTTCTTAACAGTGACATCCTTTCATGAATCTCAAAGTTCAATCCTTCCTCGAACTTGACGTATAAACTCTCTTCACCAGCGAACTTGGGCACAAATTCAATCAACTTTCTCAGTTGGATCTCATATTCCGTCACTGTCTTACCCATCTGTCTTAATTAAGGGAATTCTTGCTTCTTATGTTTGTAGTGGAAGGGATTATAATACTGATCTCTGAATTCATGCACAAAATTGTCCTAAGTCAACTGTGCAGATGCTCTAGCTTGCACATTAACCCACTAGGTAGCTGCACTACCCTCTAACAATCTAACAGCTACTTTTAACTTGTACTTGTCCTCTAACTCTATGTCATTCAAATCACCCTCCAATTTCTTAAACCATCGATTGGCTTCTGCAGCATCTGAAGTACCTCCAAAAGGCACACTTCGTAATTATCAAACCTCTTTAATTAACTTGGACAACTTCGGAGTCGATCCGGATGCATTAGCAGCTTGAGCATTCCAATATGCTATAAAGGCAGCCCATTACTCAGGAGTCATATTCGGAGGCATTCCCATACCCGATTGTTGGTATTAGGACAGAGGAGGTTCATGCTGCTCCTCGGGTTCTGGCTGAGGTATATATAACATAGCCTCTTCTTCAATATCAAGCACTACCTCTCTTCGTGATCTACCACAACCTTGTCTAGGTCTCAAAGATATTTCACTACACAAGAGTACGAAATTTAATACACGCATTTAACACGGTGGTGCTACTTCCTATGACTTGACTCACCTAGTCCACTGAAAAACTTTCCAAAACCATAAAATCGTGCGGAAGATTTCAAAATATAGTTTAAAATCAAGTTTGGGTGTTTCCAAAACCATTCAAAAACCAAAAACTCTAATACCACTTAAGTTGTCACACCCTAACCCATGGGTCCCATATGTGATAACTATCACAGACTTTCAGGATGTATCCAATCACACAGAATATACCCCGTCAGCCTGTAAAGCACTTACAAAACCTATTTTAAAACCATTTTATATAACACTTCTAAAACAAATCCATCCAACCACCTAAACTTCGAGTCATTTCAAACAATCCACAAACACTTCAAAACACATATCAATATATCATATAAAATATTTATCAAATCAGGGAAATCGTAGGGTTAACCCATTCATGATGAAATTTAAATATGTTTACGATCTATAGAGAAATAAATAATTTAAGACACTTTTTAAAATACAGATCTAGTGGACTAATACAAATCTAAGTGAGTCGATCACAGTATTATACCTGAAGACTCCCAAGTCTGGAGGAATCACCACCACCATACACCTGTCGACTACCAAACCTGCAACTAGAGAGTGAGGGGGCACATGTTACTCAACCCATAAGTAGGAAAACCTATGTCAAACACAGTATAGAACAATTAAATTCTACAAAGTTTTTTTTTCTTGTTTGAAAACTTTAAAACATAAGTCATAAATTATTGGGCTGGCTCTTATTTTTGATGGCTACCCTGGCCCCAGGAGTCTCGAGACCGTCAGTGGATTTTATATGCAGATAAACATGTTATTTTTATAAAAGATAACTTTAGATGCAAGAAAAGAGAGTATGCAGGGTTTTTTAGAAAATAAGACCATCACTAACGTTAGCCTCAAATTAGTCACATGGTGACACCATGCTAATTAGACTAAGACTCACAGGTGATCAAACCATCTACTCATAACAATAATAAACACCATACGACTCCCCAACCTGTGAAGTCTCCACACTCACCTAGGTGACCTCTATCTCCTCAGGTCATCCCTAGGCTACAATCAGTAGCTACTGTGAACAACAGGCCCTCAAGGCCATCATCACCAAAATATAAACCTGGCTCTCATGGCCGTCATCATCAATAATAACCTGGCACTCATGGCTGTCATCATAACAAGTATAAAAACCTGGTTTACTGACCGTATCATCAATATAAATCACATATAAAACCCAGTTCATCGACCGTATCAATATCATAGAATCATCATCAAAGTATAACATATCAAAAATTGGCCCACGGTCGTTATCCATATAAAAACATATACATATTTCACATATACAGGAGTAACAAAAATATATAAATTGTCCAATCACTACTTAAGGAGGGTATACACTCTCTAGTTTTCCTCATTCCTTGGCGTGTGACGCGGATATCTCGCTCATGTATCGCCGCCTAATCACAAGTATACACATGTACATGTATCAATATACATTCTAAAATGAAGAGAAGACTCGAATGCGTGCAATGTATGCTAACCCGGGTTTTTTTCTAAAATCGAACGAAACTTAAAATTGGCTGAAATCCTTATTAATCGTCTAATCACCCATACAAATCTACCACGAACCCATATTATGGTTATACTAGTGTAATTCGACTCGATTTCATAATTTCTACCTACGGACCCTATATGCCCACCGAAACAGCAACTCTGGTTGCTGTTCATATCTACTTAACTCCTCAAAAACCACATTTCTAACTTCCTACGATGCTCTCGACTTCACTATGACCCAAATAACATGTAAAACCTTGATGTTTATGATAAATCTAATAAAAAACTATACAATTATACAGTAAAACCCATACGAATAAAGGTTACTAAAATGCAAAACAAAATATGCAGATGGGTTAGAAACGATGCTACGAACCTCATGGTATGGTCGATTTTTCTAGATTTCGCTTGAAAGTCAAAAAATCCCAAATTTTCCCTTCGAAACCCTAACTCCTCTTTTCGTTCTTTGTACTTCTATCGCTAAAATGACACTCTTAAGGAGTTAGATGCAATGAATACAGTCAACAGGCAAAGAGAAATCAAAAATGCGGCAAGAATTCAAGTGACAGCTATGATGGACAGAGGAGAGAACGTGCATGAGGGAGAGGAGGGAAAGAAAGAAGGAAACATGTGAAATCTGAACCTTAGCCTCCTATTTATAGAAAAAAGATGAAATTACCATTTTGCCTTCAAGTTATACAAAGGAGAATTTTCTAGAAAGGGGCAAAACTATTATTTTGCATCGATTCAATCAAACGAATTATACTTTGATCGAACGAATCTAGCACTTTGAAAGTTAGAGACCTCGCTAAAATTTTGTTCGAATGATTGAGCATTTGTATGAACGACACCATCGATTCAGCCGAATGAACCACCATTTGATCGAATGAATTTTGGCACTTCCGAAGTCAGAGAGCTCCTCTAAATTTCGTTCGAACGATCTTTCATTCGTTCAAACAAAATATTTTATTCATTTGAATGAATTGCCTATTTGTTTGAACGAATCTGGGGTCAGGATTTTCATTCGAATGACTCAACCCATCCATTCGAACGAATTGCACACTTTCTCCTAAATCCTTCCTTTAACTAAAAAACATCATTGGGGCCCCTGCTTCCACACTCTCAAGCTCTTCGAAGTCAACAAAATCCCAGTTATAATCCGAAAACCGTGTTGACAAGCCATCTATCACACCTGTGATTGTACTGCAAGGGTATAATTGTAACATCACCTTAGTTTCTGTTCATGTTTTTGCATCTATTGTGCATAATAGTAATTCATTCGGTTATTTTTGGTTATAATTAAGGTTTATGATGGTTAAAAGGAATTTCTGTGATTGTATATTGGGACCACGTATGTGATTTTCAATTTCGGAAGGGACTTAAGTGGAAAATCCTAGTTTTGGCAAGTTCGATCGACCGAATGAGTGATTCGTTCGATCGAAATCCTGGCTTTCGATTCGGTCGACCGAATGAGAAGTTCGTTCGACTGAAAGAATGATTCATTCGATCGAAGATTTTGAGCTCTCTAAGTACTATTCACATCGATGGATTCAATCGATCAAAGTTACTATTTGTTTGACCGAAGGGGTGGTTCGATTGAACAAATCTTCAATTCGTTCGATCGAATAGGCGCAAAATGACGATTTTTCCCACTTCTAGAAGCTGCTTCCTTAAGAAAACTTAAGGGCAAAATGGTAATTTTACCCTTTTTTTTATAAAAAAGGGTGCCGAGGTGGAATTTTTGGGCTTTGCTTCTCTTTTCTTTTCTTCCTTTCTTCTTCCTCCTCACGTTCTCTCCCTCTCACTCTCTATCTTTTGCGCAAATCTTGCCCAAATCTCGATTTCTCTTCGCAGATGAGTTGCATTCCACGCGTCTATCGTGCTGGGAGCGTCAATTTGAAGGGAGAAACGCGGATTTTGCGTGGAGGAAAAGCTAGGGTTTGAGGAAAATTTAGGGTTTCTCGCGTTAGAGGCGAAATCGGAGCAAACCGATCACACCACGAGGTTCGTAGCGTCGATTCTAATACATTTACATATTCATTTACTTGTTTTAAGCCATTTTGATCATACAGGTTTTTGTATCTAAAATCGTAGATCTATCGCTCAATTCTTAGTTTCTATGCGTAATATGAGTTGTAGGAAGATCGTAGAAGTCGTAGGAAGCTAGAAATGTAGTTTTGAAAATTTTGGATATGTGTGAACAGTAACTCTGATTACTGTTTCGACGACGGCATGAGGCCCACAACTCGAAATCGCATGTATTGATCGTAATGAGTAGTCTTATCCATAATGTGGGTCCATGAGGGTATAAATTGGTTAATTTTGTATATAATGGGAATTTTGGGTTAAATCGCGTAATAGTCCGCATGTTAGAAACCCGAAATTTAGCGTGCATTCCATGCATTCAAGCATATGTATAGTAGAGCGTGTGATTAATAGAATTGTTATGTATGATTAGGCGACGGTTCGAGATCGAGGCGTTCGCGTGAGTCGCCGAGAAACGAGGGGAACTAGGGAGTGTGTACCCTCCCTATACTGTGAGTGGACTTGTTTTTATATGATTATGTTTTTTGTATCGTATTAAATTGATTTTGAACTTATTTACAGCCTTAGGGCGATAGAAACTTTTATATTGATTTCACATGTGGCAGAGTTAGATTTTGTTGTATGGTGGCCGGGAGGGCCCCTTGTTTGTGCTAGAATAATTCTTTTATGAAATGTTTTGATTTTGATTATGATTATGAT
>JAVXUL010092910.1:0-21919 GCA_035590515.1 Trichilia minutiflora | reverse complement strand
ATTAAATTTTGTATTGATTAATTAAATGGATTGAATAGATTGGATCGAGTTAATGATCCAATCGTATTGTGATATAGTATTTATTTAAAAAATAAATGATTCGATTAATAAATGGATGGCACGATTATTAAATGGATGACACGATTAATAAATGGATCGTATTAGGATTGATGATCTTGACACGATTAATAAATGGATCGTATTCAGATGAGCATAAAAAAAATTATAAATTCATTGATGCGATATGAATACGATTCGTTTATCTGAATTGACTTAGTAAAGGGTTGAAGAATTGGAGGAAGGCATAGGAGCTCCTTCTGAAAAATACAGAATGTGGCGGGTGAATTTTCATTCTTATTTTTTTGTGTTTTTTTTTTTTGTGTGTGTAGGTGCGTGCGTGCACATGACTTGTCAATACCTACACACTAATCTAAGATTGAAAAATTGATTACTACATCTTGGACACACACGCTTTGGTACTTCTGGTGTTTTAATATTTGAGGTAACCAGTTTAAAGCCTACGTGGTAGGTGACAAATTTTTATTTCAAAATAATGTAGGTTTCTTTGTTTTTCAATATCCTTTGGAGTTTATTTGGAGTTACTTTAAACTATCAGAAGTTAAAAAATTAACTTATTGTAAAATTGGATTTCAGTTTTGGCGCGGAAAATATACTTGGAAGGCATTGTTAAGCAAGATTTTGATAGGCGATATTGGGATCTGTGAAATCTCCACAATAAATAATATTGCACAAATAAATTAGGGAGAGAAAGAGAAAAGAGATCAAACACCAAGATTTGTGGTTCAGCAAACCTTATTTTAGGTCCACTCCTTCGAGCTCTACTTGAAGATTTCGCTAAACATAAAGCCCTGCAAACCCAAGACTTAAGATACACCAAGGGAACTTTTGGTACCCCTTCAAACTTTACAAGTGATTTGACTCCCAAATCACTTAAGCTCACCAATCCCAAGTGAAAGGCCTTTTTCTTTCACTTCTTTTTGGCTAGAATAGCAAATTAGAACAAGTTACACCTTTAAAATTTTTTCTCTTATAAACACAATTATACAAATGAATGTGCAATCTGTTTTGATTGATGATCCAGCAATTTGTAAGCTCAACTAGTGTTTTGGATCAAATGATGACACTTCAGGTTTTTGAACGAAATACTCAAAAGTCGTCACAATGAGAGAAATGACCCATATTTATACTTAGACCTGAAAACTAGTCATTACAGACAAAAACTAGCCATTTTTAAATTTTGCAGAAATTCAAACGATAGGAAATGAACATTCTGTCAAGCAGATTGTCAAATTCAATTGACCGGATGGTGAGATTCAGTCGACCGGAGCTTATCAATTATTAAAAATACAATCACACAGAAGCTTACATAAAAATGTACAAATCATAAGTTTGTAACTTGATTTCTCAATATTAAACTCTTGAATGCTTGTGATTCTTCTTTTTCATTAAGCTCTTGATCAATGTATTTGTGTGACTCTAAGGTCAACATTCCGGGCTTACTTTGGCTTTGTAACGAGTGGCTAATTTGATTCACTTCATGGAGTTAGGGGCGTTCTAGGTTTCTAACTTCCCTTATTGGTCAGCTACTGGAACCAAGCTCGAATACATTGAATGTGCTTGAAAGCACATTGGATGGAAAATTTTCAAGTTTGATGAAGTCCTGGTAATGAACATTCACGAGCCATATTTAGGAGCCTGTATTTGTACTCATTGAATTATTTATATGGCCCCTTGCAGTTGGATTTTTAACAAGTTTTAATGCAATTCAGAACTATATATTTTTGACATATTATGCTTCTTGTTAAAGAATTAGTGCTAGAAGGAACTTCAGTATGGTAGGATAATTTTGCACGAAGATACTTAACAACTTAATAGTAGCAACATTTTAACTATCAAGCTACGGTTGCCTATGATCCAGACTCTTGGTTAGGATTATGAATTCTCTCTATATCGAGTCCAGGCAGAGCTTGTTCAGTCCTGTCCTGGATCAGTTTTGTAATCTTTTAACTTCTATCTATTTAAATCAAATGCAACCTAGCTAGTTTCCTGTTGTGATACATTTTTGAGAAACCTTGAAGGAACAAAAGGTTAGTAATAAAAAAGAAAGTAAAAAAAGGAAAGATGTTTGTGTCTGATGATGCTATTTGTATACATGAGCTATAAGCCATTTCAGGTATCAACAAGGTTTGCTTTTGCTTGAGTTGAAACATGGCTTTCTACTGTGCCAGCTTTCCATTGGTTGTAGAATATAATATTCATTTGTTGGGAAAACCTACTCTTTTGCTTAGCAATTTGAGCGTCTTTGTAATCTTTATATCTTAGTCAATAGCTTTGCGACCTAATTGGTGGTTGTATTTTATGGTATGGATGTTTTTGAGTTAGTACTCAGAAAATTCTGATCATTGTTTGATGGTAGCTTTGTTGCAATAACATGCAGTTGAATCCTTAAGCTATTATGTAGTGTTACTCTATTTTACCATCCTAAGACACCCATCCAGAAAGAAGAAAGAAGATTAGATTGGTTGTATTTTGTTGTGCAGACTGCGAGAATTCTTGCCAGATGGATGGCTAGGGCTTCAGTTCAAGCATGCCGTCAAGCACTTGCAAGTATGTTTTTTTAACTTTCTAGATTTGGTTGTTTCATGTTGAGCTCATCCTAGTTACATCTGTTTGAATACGCTTTTGCTCATATTTGGAACTATTTTGGGTTCCATTGGCATCAAATTCTTTAATTTTTAAGAAGTAGTTCACTGATTGCAGATGCCTCAAAATCTGGTGTTGCTCAAGAAACAGTGCAGAACCTCAGGAGAGCAAGCAAAATTATGGTTGAACCAGAGGCAGGGCAGATTCTTGGTGTCACTGAGCATTCATCGTGGGAAGAGAACTTGCAAGTTAATTACATATAATATTTGTGTAATTCACTGCTGCTGTCTTCTCTTAAGATGATGGCGCTGATGCCTTGTATGCAGAAATAAATCGTGTCTTTGACCTCTTGTATGCACAAATATGACAACTTGTTTGAGCAGAATGCAAAAAAATGGAAGCTTGTACCTACAATCAAAGGTTCACAGAGCTAAGGAATGCTTAGAAACAATTATATCAAAATAAAACTCAGGGGACTACGGATGCATAAGGGTCCAAGGTCGTCTTCCTTATCTCTCATAATTTTTCAGCCATTTAATGGTTATTGCCCAAATTACCTAATTTTTTATCTCCATTAGTTACCTTCATATGCATTGATCTTATATTCACCACTAGGTAACCTTTTGGGAAAGGTGAGATTTGTAACATAATACTTGGGAGATTGTAACAATATAATTAATTTATGATGCTTTTAAGTTAAAATTCATATTTCATTATCATTTCATGTTCTATATAAAAAAATTACGATCCATTTTACAAATTGTAGTTCTTACTATAAATTTTCTGTTTGTATAAAAATGTTGAGTTGGTATTGTGGTAAGCCATTAAGTTACTGTGACTTTTAAAGTTATTTAGATGAAAGTATTTGGTGTCAAATTTTAATTAAAAATAAAAAAAAAGTAGATTTTATTGCAAATTAGTATTATCCCAATACCAAAGGAAGGATATAAACTGTTGTACTTTTAATTTACCTATTTTTCAAAAGATTTTTTTAATTGAAATTTTTGTTTTGGCTAAATTATGATTAGGACTTGGAACATGGGAAGTAGGGCATGTTTGGAAGTGGAAACCCTGTAATAGAGTCCTTCTTTGAAGAAATCTTGTTATGTGGTTGGTTGGTGCACGTGAACATGTGGAACATGTAATGTGTTTGATGAAATTAAACACACACACACACACACACACCAAGCTGGACATTCTGTTACCAGAACCAAAATAAAGAATGGGGAATTTCATTTTCATCTTGAGCGTGTTTAGTGATAATGGGCTGACTTTTTTCAAAATGATTTTCTTCCTTTCAGATGTAGGACATTTGCTATTTCAGAGATTTCATATTGGGATTATCGATCCTTTACGTGTTTTGTGATAATGGGCTCACTTTTTTTAAAAGATTTTCATTCTTTCAGATTTTAGGACAAGGCACATAAAATATATGCTATTGGAAAAGTAATTGGCACGCTTGAATTTTTTTTTAAATTAATAATGAATTTTACATTTGAATGTATTAAAAATGTAGATGATAAAAGCTTATTTTTCTCTAACACGCGAGGAGTGGAGGGAAGTTTACTAGAGCTGTTAAAACGGGTTCGATTCGACGGATCAATCCGTTTAATTCGTAAAATAAACGAATTAGGATCAATGATTTTTGGCTCGTAAATTAAACGGGTTAGTCTGTTTAACCCGCAGATAAAAGGGTTCAAATTCGTTTAATATGCAGATTAAACGGGTCGGTTCGATTATATTAATTAAATATTTAAAATATTTTTTTAAATTATATATTTATAATAATAAAATTTAAATTTTAAAAAATTAAATTAAAAATATTTGTTGTTATATATTTACAGTGTTTTTATTTTTTTATTAATTTTTTTAAAATTATAATTATTATTCATTTATTTATTTATTTATTTAATATAAATGGGCTGGCCCGTTTAACCCGCTAATCCGACGAGTTGGGTTAGGGTTGAGGATATTAACCCGTTTATTAAATGGACCAACCCGTCCCGTCCCGTTTAAGTACTTAGTCCGAAATGACCCGAATCAATTAAGTTCGATCCAATCCGTTTGACGATCCTAGAGTTTACTACTTATACAGTAATTATCTTTAGAGTGTTAAAAATACTATTTGAATAACTTCTTTTTTTGTAATGGACTTGTTCGTATAACTTATACATATCTTAATTAATTATCAGGAGACTACTTGAACAACAAGCCATAAAAATATATTTTTGGTAATGGCCTAACTTGACATTCAAAATCAAACCGCTAAAAATGTGTTTTATTATTATATTTAATAATCCAATGTGTGTCTCTCTCTCTCTCTCTATATATATATGTATATATATATTAATAATAAAATATAAATAGATGATATTAAATATATAAATTTAAACTGAAACATAATTTAATTAATATAATCTTGGATAAAATTATGATACTTCATTAGCAAAAATTATACGTAACTTATTTATAGTGTGATCTATTAAGAAATGATATGTTAGATAGCTATTTTGTATTGATTTCGAATTTAAATTATATGTTGATTTTATAATTTAAGCAAAAAATTTTGATGATGAATTATTGAATTAGTTTTTATAAAAATTTTATCTGATCTACTTTTTGTTAGATGATTATTTTTTAGTCTATTTTAAATTCAACAGGATTTGATCATTTTTATTATAATATGTGATTTAAGTTGAGGAGATTGAAATAAAAAAATAAAAAAAAATAAAGAGAGAGAGAGAGAGAGAGAGAGAGAGAGAGAGAGAGAGAGAGAGAGAGAGGAGGAAAGTGTATGTGACACTGAGTCATAAAAATAAAATGAGACGCAAAGTTTGACAAACTAGTCGGCTGAGAAGGGTGCCAAATTGAGCCCATGAACAGACATCCTTGAATTTTTAAGCCTCCTTTACCGATGTCTGCGTGTGGATTTCGACTATCACGTGGCATGTTTTTAACGCATTCCATATTTTTATTTCTAAATTAATTTATTTTCTAGTAAAAAGTATTTATTAAATAATTTTTTTGATAAATATTTTGTATAGTATATTATATATTAATAAAATAATCATTTATAAAATTTATAATATAACAATAGGACAATTACCAATAGTTGTCAAATTTGATATGAATTTATGATTTTATCAATAAAGTGTCACATCAATTATGATATTAATTTTAATACAAATTTTATATTCTAATTTCGTGATATATTTTATAAAAGAAAATTATTTTTGAATTGTTTATAATTTTTCCTTTATTTTTATTAAATATGAAAGCATAAAAAGATTTTAATTTTAAAACAAAAAAGTAAAATAAAAGACACAGCTAATAAATATTAGAATAAGTTAAGAATTGATTTACTGATAAAATAAAATATTTTAGTATTTATATTTTATATTTAAATATTTTATTTTGCAGTAGCTACCATTTTAAAATTTATTACACGATAATATTAAATTGAGCCTATAGTAGGGGTGTCTAACGGGCCAGTTTGACGGTTTCATGAAACTGGAATCGGCCTGGACCGAAAACAATAACGATCTTGGCCGGGCCGGTTCAACGATTCCAGTTTCATGGAATCGGACCGGAACCAGAAGTAGAACAGTAACGGGTCAAGCCGGTCCAGTCCGGTTCGTCAAACGGTTCCGGTTCGGTTCCGGTTTTAATTCCAGTTCCGTTTCGGTTCCGATCCGGTTCCGGTTTTATTAATTTTTTAATTTATAAAAATATTTTTAAAAAAATATTTAAATTAAAAAAATTTTAAAAAAAAATTGACCCGGGTTGAACCTGCGGTCCGGGCTGATTCAACCTGCCGGTTTGGAATCGTCGGTTCAATTCGGTGCCAAACCGTCGGGCCCAAAACGATTCCGGGCTCGTTACGGTTCGGTTTCGCGGTTCCGAAATTCCGAAACCAGACCGGACCGTCTATATTAGTCCAAAACCGTCCCGAACTGTATAAACTGTGATCCGGGCCAATTCGGGCCCGATTTTTAATGGGCCGGATTGGACCGGGTCGCGAACTGACCCGGCCCGTTACACACCTCTAGTACCAGCTGCCAGTATTTTTGGTTGGATCTTCAGTTTGGAGCAAAAGCTTGTGAGTTCTGAAAGAGAATTGAGCGTAAGTGAGCGTATTTGTTCAGCAGGTCCCATACTAAGCTATAATATCTACTATAATAAATTTCAGAATTAGAAGTAGCTGATGATTTTTATAAAGAAAACTTGAGATTGTTTTGTGGTGCTTTTGTTAAATTTTAGATGTAAAATAAAAAATGATAGCACTAATATTAGTAACATTTAATACTTAATATTTTTTTACAATAACTGTTATGAATTTGTCAACCTTGTCTTTCACGTGGGTTCTTAGATGTAGGATGAATAGATTTAGTCTTTAGACATATTATCAGTATGTTTTTAGTGTTGCAGATCATGTATTAGTGGTCAAAAGTTGTTGCTATTTTGCAGTTCTTTTCATTGACGAATTGCCTATTTAAAGGGCTATTGGCTGATTGAATAAGATATAAAGAAAGCTCTCCTCGCCACTTTACTGTTGTTTTTGCAGCTTTTATTTTAGTCTCCTATTTATAGTACTGGAATCAGAGTTAGTTAGATTTTTTATAAGCTTACATTAATAGTTATGTGATTTTATTAAAAATAAGCTAATGACATTTAGTATATCATCTGAAAGAAATTGGATTTAACATCTATAATGGGCTAATTTGACAGTTAATGTAAACTTAGGTTATACTAAAGTCTTTAATGAAAAAACTCGATAAAAATTAACTAAAATTAGATTAGGTCCTCTCTCTAACTCTACGTATAAAAGAAAAATTAAGAATTTTTGAAATCTTAGATGTAACTTGTCTTTGTCCTATAGAAAAAGGCTATTACATTTGTAGAGAATAGAAAGGAAGATATGACTTTTTGAAACGCCACATTAATTAACAAAATAAGTACACATCCTTACTTATATTCTATAATCATATATGAAAGATCTAGGCAAATAAGAAATATTAATTCTTACATATTCTCCTCTCGATTCTTTGATGTCCATTAATATTACTAATCCTCTGCTATTCCATTTTCATCTTTTATCCCTATTTTCGTAGTTCCTGGGAGGTATTTTGCCATTTGGATTTTTAAAAAAAATAAAAAAGATAATATATGAATGACTTACTATTTTAAAAATAAAAATATACGTGTTATATAAGAAAATTTAGTTTTTTTAGTATTTTTTTAGCGTTACTTCATTCTCTTTATTTCTTTTGTTTTTGCATGGGTTCTTAGCTTCTAATGATATGTTTCATCACGTTATTACAGAGATAATAAGTTAGTTAGCAAAGCGACGTCGCATCGTGGAATCTGCACTGCTAGTATCCTATGTAAAATTTGTGTTTGGTTTGGTCAGCTAAGCTTTGGTCAAGGGTCTCATTCGTAAATAAGCCAATAAGGAAAGAGGAGCAAAAGGAAAGGAAAGAGTGGGAACCATGATAAAGCTGGAGTAATACTGAAAGAGGGGGAGAAAAGACTCTAATAAGAAGAAGAAGAAGGAGGAGGAGGAGGAGGAGGAAGACATTTACCTTTATATGATTTTTTTTTATAATTTGTTAGTAATAAATACTTTTATTCGCTAAATTTCTATATTTTTCGTTAGTCGTCATTCCTTCTTCTTCTTCTTCTTCTTGTGCTGCTGCTACTGTTGTTTCTTCTTTTTCTAATGACAACTAATGGAATTTAATAGAAAAGGAGAATATTATCAAGAATTTTTTACACAAATATTTTGTTAGGTATATTTATTATTTTAAAAAATTATAGGGATAAATGTCTTTCTCCCTAATAATAATAATAATAATAATTTCTATATCTTCTTTATTTCTTTCTCTTTCTAAAATAGTTTACCCATATCCCTCGGTCTTCATCACAAGCAACCTGATTGTCTCTTTATTCTCAAGCATAGCCCACTACATAGCATTATCACAGGCAATAATTCATACTCGATTCAATTCACTTAATTGAATTTTTGTCCGTTACATATATCTCTATCTTTTGATCCCTCATATAAAGCTTGTCTTTTTGATCTTTCGTATAAAGCTTGTAAAGTTTGTCTGTTTAAATTAATATTAAATTTTTTTATAATGCACTGAATCAGATTATAATTTTTCTCAGAAAATTTTTTATTTATGTGAATAAACAGTATACGTAAATATAATTTCTTATTCTTTTCATTATTACCAGAATTCCTTAATTTGCATTCGTATCAATAGAGAAAGCTTGATAGAAGCTATTGTGTTCCATCCCCGCATTGATGCAACTCAAACTCAACACCATCGAAGGTTAAACATGGAAGTTAATTTTATTACAAAATAAAAAAAAAAAAATTCTTAACTGAAACAATCACATTACATTATTGATATCTTCATTCTAAAAATTTAATCACATACATATTTAATTAAAAATTATCAATCATAATTCATGAGGATGATAATTAGAGAGAGAAAAAATTAGATGGTCCTATTGAAATTGTTTTATCTAAAATTTTTTAATAAGATAATTTTATTTTATAAATGATTATTTATTTTCTCAACTTTTATTAAAAGACTGATATATTTTAATTTTAATAATTGTCATAATCATCATATGTCATGATTCCACTTAATTTATTAAATCAAAATAATAAAACATATTTTAATGGAGAAATCTGCTTATTCTTACACGTGGAAAGTAAAAGTAACTTTGTCTCGAAAAAAGTTGATCAAATAATTGTTGACACTTTAAAAAATACTTTCAACAAATCTGCTTTATTCTAACGCATGGAAAGTACTCACAAATTATTGATGCCAATTATTTCTTATAAGTAATATTAGAGTGGTTGTAATTTATATTTTAATTGATGTAAAAGTTGACGTCGGATATCACAAATAAATTTTAATTGATTTAAAATATTAATAATTTTAAATACTAACTAATATATTATGTAATAGGATATTGACATATTATATCACACAATACTTTTAGATGAGATCTATTTTAAATTACTAATAATAAGAAGACTAGTAGTTAAAATTTTGATAATCCAATTAAAGTTTTACATTAAAATTTATGTTCAAAGTATGGGCGAAAAAATTTTATATTTTAATTTATTATATGAGTAAAATTAACTCAAACATGAAGCCTTAAATTGGAGGTCACAAGTCCCCAGCCTCGTGGATATGAGCTGGTTGACAACACGAGTCCGTTTAATGAAGAGGTTTTATGTTAAAATCCCGCACCTTTATATTATTCCAGTTTGCAGCCAAATGATAAGATTTAATTTAATGTGCCAGCAAGGGATTGACACCTGGCCTAAATGAGCAGATTTGTCACCTCAAAGTTAAATTTACAGCAGGGTAGAAAGGTTTTATTTTAAAACTGAGGCAGAAGAAATTGTTAACTAAGAAGTCAAAGTCTTCAACGACTTGGGATTTATCTTCCTCTTTAGATCTGTTCGCCATTGAAGAGCTGATTTGTGAAAACTATCATCCACTTCAAGAAAGCTACTTCGATATTTTCTTTTTCATTGTTGATCATGTAAGCTTATTTTATTTTCACTATTGGTATTTAAGTTTTAGAAATTCTTATGCTGTGCAACTTATTGTTTCTGGCTTTAGTTTCTTGGATCCACTTGGTCTCTCGGATTCTTACATAACAGCTTCAGCTGATGTTGAACTATTTCTGTTTTTCAGGTCTGTATCATTACATTTAGAGGAAGGTAAAGCACGAAAACTTTCCAGAGAGCTTAGGGATGGAGGAGAAAACTCGGTCTCGAAAATTTTCCGACGATGCTCCTCATGTTTTGTCGTTGGAAGTATTAAAAACATTGCTCGAATTTTATTCTGGAGTTTAATCATTATTGTAGGTTATCTATTACTTGGGATATTAAAATTGATAGATTATGCTACCAAAAAGAAAGGCGGTTATCTTGTATTGTGTGTGATTGCTATTCTATTTGATCCTTTGTTCTTCTACATACCGGTGATGAATGATCAAAAGAAGTGCATTCAATTCGACAAAGGAGTGGGGATTACAGCTACAGTTCTTCGATCGGTGTTCGATTTCCTTAAGACAATCCATATTTTCTCTGAGCTGCCTACTGAATTAGGTAAAAAAGGATGGAAAAAAATGCTTACTGAATTACGTAAATATGGGTGGAAACACTTGGTTAAAGAAATACCTGAAAATGGAAGGAAACGTTTGTGGCTTCTATTCACCATTGATATTTTGGCCATTCTTCCCATTCCACAGGTGCGTAACAGTTGTCATTTACTCTTTCAATTAAACTAACATTCGTTATTTTCAAAAGCTTTTGAATTAATTGAAATTTGACATTTTATTTTATTTATTCTCATATCAAATATTAATAATATTAGAAATTCATATATATATATATATAATACCATATAATTTTTTTGTCCTCATCAAAACTTTTCTTTCTTACGAATAAGTTATATTCATTTACAATTAAAACAAATCTCAATAATATTACTTTCAAGTTTTATCCTAGTTGGATTTTATATTACAAAAATAGAAAATAAAGACATAAAGAAATATGCATGCACTTTATTCCCAAGCAAAAGAAATTCCAAGGTCTTTTCGGTAAATTTCAATACATGCGATTAAATTTCTATTTTCACAAACAAAAATACTCACTCTCCCCTAACTGTTTACACATTGCACAGTTTGTAGAACCCTAACAAGATTGCGCTTACAAATTTAAATTAAATTAAATTAAATTCTTATTTAATCTTGTGATTTGATGAACTCGACTTAATTATAAATTGAATAAAGTATATCCATGACCCATTGTTTTATAGCCTAATTCAAAATTCAACCATCTTTATACCTGCAGTATTGTCATTGGTATAAATTTCAAATATATAAAAATGAAAATTTTAAAATGGTGGTTGGTATTGTTTGTTTCTAATAATAATTCTAAAGTAAAAATAAGTAGTTATTTTGAAAAATTATAATTAATTATGGAAATAATTTTTTAAAAATGGTGGAAAACAAAAAAGATTGTTTTTCACTTGTTAGTTAAAATTTAAAAAATAATATCTTATTTTTACAAATAAATTCTACAAAATATGCAAGCAAACATTTAAAATTGAAAACTAGTTTTTGAAAATATAACCAAACTATATATTAGAAATATAGTTTCTGTTCAAATATTCTATCATTCTAGTTGAAACAACTCAAGCTATGCGCTTAAATTTGTTCTTATTCATATAAAATTAAATATCAAATATCATCATATATATTATACACTATGCTTCTCTTCCCAACATATATATATATATATATATATGGAGAATTTTTATTTATGTATTAGTAGGACGTAAATTTTTCCAGGTGCTGGTGATTTTTCGAGTAAGAGGGTGGCAATTTTTGCTCGCAATGGGCTTCTTGCCTTTACAATATTTGCTAAGGATTATTCGGACCTACTTCTTGTTTACTAATCGAGCTACACGGATATTTGCTGGAGTTACACTGGCTATTGCTGGCTTCAATCTTCTTCTTTTCATGCACGGGGGTTTTGTAAGTTAAAATTACCATTTATGTAACTTGGTTTACATAGTTCTTTTTTTTTTTAAATTTAATGCAAATAGTTCTTATACACACACACAATCTTGATTTAAACTCTTGAACAGTTGAACTTAAATTTATACACAAATTTTTAATAACTGATTTACACAATTTAATGATAAATATAATTGTTGAGTTATTAGGATTAAATACAATCTTTTCACTTTAGATCTCACTTTAAATCTTAATCATTGAATTGTATAAATGGAATGATTGAAATTTATGTTTAGATTTAATTAAAAATATTTAAGCTAAAGAAGTCTCATTCTATATATATTATTCACATTTAACTTTACATTTTTCACATCTTTTATTAGTATGTAGACACTAAGTTTTACGTGTGCATTAATTATAGTATATTAATTATATATGTGAGATTAAATTCTTAAAATATAGTTGAAATATTCAAATTTAACGGCTAACAAAAAGTGTAAAAAAAGTATAATTTGAAATGGGCCATTGATCTTTTTATATATGTGTGTGTAGAAGTCTACATTTTACAAAATTCAAACACAAATTTAAGTCAAGGAAGCCTCATCCTCTTGCTCTGTAAGTGCAAATAAAAATTCAAATAGAAATATAGTCAAGGATCTACATTTTATAAAATTTAAACAGAAATTAAGTCAAAGGAAGCCTTATGGTCTCTCTATCTCTTTAAGTGTAGAAGTTTGCATTTTATAAATTCAAACCAATAATTTATATAATATAGTTAATTCAATAAGACCAATAAATTCTTTGAACACTTGTTAACTCGGAAGTTAATAATCCTCAAGAACAAAGCAAAAATTACCATTAACAAAGCAAACACAAATCACAGAAGTAAGAACAAGATTAACAAAGAAGAAGAATTATGTTAATTGGAGAATCATTGATTATAAGGCTAAGAATAATACTTGAATATGTTGCTTTTTTTTTCTCAATTACACTCTCTAAGCTCTGTATTGTCCTCTGTTTGTCTCTAGAAAATCTTCTATTTAACCTAGAAGATGTCCTACTTAAATAGGATTCCTAACATAATTAAAAAACTCAAAGTCAAACCTAGTTAGCGAAAATTTGCTCTATCCATAAATTGCTTATTTGTGCAACTGAATTTTTCTATGCTTATTGACTTAGTTTTTTCCTATCAATCCAATCGATT
Source organism: Trichilia minutiflora (assembly GCA_035590515.1). Taxonomy (NCBI): domain Eukaryota; kingdom Viridiplantae; phylum Streptophyta; class Magnoliopsida; order Sapindales; family Meliaceae; genus Trichilia; species Trichilia minutiflora. Next base: position 8,496 of record JAVXUL010092910.1, on the reverse strand, counting down.
AAATTTCTCAATTTGTTTTATTGAATTTTCCTATACTCTTTGTCTTCTATCTTGCAAGAGTTCATTCGAATGATTTTAACCATCTGTTCAAATAGTTAACTTAAAAATTGAATCACTTCTCACAATCTCCACTGTGATTCAAGTTTTATAACCTTGACTTCCTTCTTCTCTTCACATTGATCTTTTAATATGTTTTTTTACACAAACCTGCTATCAAAACCTTTGATTCTTTCTCTAGTAGTCCTTTTAAACTAATTTTTTCCTCATTGGTTGACATACTAATCAATTTAATTCACATCAACGTGTGAATTTTTTGATTGATACTATATCAGTCATGAAATTAACTGCATTCTCTTTCGTATCTACCTTCTAAACATCAACCTTTCTCTCAGTCAACACATCTTTGATAAAGTGAAGTCTTACATCAATGTGTTTAGTTCTTTCATGAAACACTTAATGCTTTGACAATTGCATTGTACTTTGATTATCGGAACAAATTACAAAAGTTTCATCACTAATTTTTAACTTGGCAATGAAACTCTCTAGCTACAATACCTCTTTAATTGCTTTTACTATTACCATGTACTTAGCTTCAGTCATTGACAAAATTACTACATGTTGCAATAACACCTTTCAATTAATTGTGCATCCATAAACAATGAAAATATAACTAGTAAGTGATTTCTCTTGCTAAATCTGCCAAAAAATCTGCGTCTATGTAACCTTTAATCTTTTCATTAAAACAATTGATACCTAAAACAACAACTAAAAGTTCTTTTGATGCCTTTAATCTTTTTAGTCTTTTAAACCCTCAATTGATACCTTAAACAACAACTTAAAGTTCTTTTGATGTATCTTCAGATCTAATTCATAACTTTCCAATGAGCTATCTTTAGATTTTTCATGAATTTACTGACTAAACTCATCGAGTATAATAAAACTAGTATTGTGCACACCATGGCATATATCAAGCTTCCAATTGCTATCGAATAATGAGTCTTTATCATTTCTTACTTTTTCTTTTCTCTCATGGGGTCTTGATCTTTTGAAAGTTTAAAATGTGCTGTCAATGACATTTCGACCACCTTAGCACCCTTTATATTAAAATTTTGAATAAATTTTCTCAAGCACTTCTTTTGTGAGAGAATTAGCAATCCTTTACTCTTATCTCTAATAACTCAATTTCGAGAATCCTTCTCGTAGCCTCAAGGTCTATCATCTCAAATGCCAAACTTAACTGAGTTCTCAACTTAATTAACCTCTCTTTACTCTTACTTGTCAATAATATATCATTAATATAGATAAGTAGATAGATTATATCATCTATGTAATTGCCTAAAAAGTTGTATTGGCTTCTAGAGTATCCATTCTCCATCATAAAGTTATTAAACCTTAGATATTATTGTCTTGGCGATTACTTCAGGCCATACAACGATTTCTTCAGCAAGCATACCTTATTCTCGGCTATCGTTACTTCAAAATACTCTAGTTGCTTCATATATATCTCTTTGGTGAGCTTCCTATATAGAAATATTATTTTTGTTAGAGATATGTCCTAGATCCAATCATATCACACGGGTCAGGAATATTATCCTTTGTAAATATATTTTAGTGATTAATTATAAACTGTTTATGATTAATTATAAATAGTATTTTTTATTATTTTTAGTTGCACCTTATTTTAATGATTATTATAATAATGCGAAAGGATGTTCCTTGATATAGTATGTTTCAAGACTCTATCTGCAAAGTGTTATAGATATGAGAATAGAGTTTATGATTTAAATACATTCAAACAAGTTTTCAATTAAGGTAATATCATTGAGGACAATGATATTCCATGATTGGCATATTTTGTTATTACTATCGATTAGTATTCGATGCTAATTGTTAGATAACAAGTCTCATATCACAAGAGCATGAACATAAGTATTATGTTTGAGAATGTATTACTGAACATGACCAAATTTGATTAATCATATGAGCGATTATTTATAATCAATAATTCATCATACAGTCATACCAGTGTACCATTAGTCCTTTGATATAAGATATCACTGTTGTTATTTACAGTGACATACATCATTCACTTGTGTATATTACATTGAGCTAGTCACGCCTAATGAAAGAAACTTAATGGCAATATATTCTTATTGTATAACAACAGATGATAATCAAGATAAAATCTATTTACTTAGATATTTGAACTCGAGATCCTTGATAGGAATGTCATATATGAGAATCAAAATTTCTGTTTAGAGTACATGATTTCTAAAATTAAGTTTTTAAATATATCAATCCTATTTATAATTGATTTTCTAATCCTATGATCAAGTGATAGGTTTGACAACTTTATAACCTGTATTCGATCGAGAGTCGACAGTAGAGAAATTTACTACATATAAGTACGACTATGTGGATTTATCTAGAATTACATTCTCTGTGATCATGGGATCATGACATCTTGCTAAAGATCACTCATGATCATTGAAAACTTCAACTATAATGAGTTGTACTTAAGTGATGTGAAATGGTTCATATCGATTCATGTCTAACTTATAGTGAACTTAGGGGATCACACACAATAATTGATAGATGACGATAGGTAAAATAAATATCATTAAGACAATTAATGATCTTTCATATTGATGAAAATTAAAATTGCTCTAATACATTGATCAATAGGTAATTTTATTCTTTAATGAGAAGAATAAATTCTCTCGACAATAACGCACGGACACCCGTACATCGAGAGATGTACTAGTAATTTTTTAAATATTGTAAATATGATTTACGAATATATAGAAGACTAAAAAAGAATTTATAATTTATTTATTAATAAATAATAATGATTTATTTATTAATAAATAAAATTTATTTATTTATTAATTATTGAATAAATATTATTTAATTAAATTAAATCCTTATTTTATAAATGGCATATTAATATGATGCTAATTGTCAAAATCCTAGATAATACTTATCTTTTCATAATAATCAATGGCCATGATTTTTCAATTTTTATTAGTTATTATAATTAATAATTATATGGATAATGATTTAATATTTTATTATTATCTTTGTTTGAAAAGTCAAACATTATTATTATTATTATTATTATTATTATTAACAAAGGATAATATTAAATTGTTAATATTAATCAATTTTGAATGAATTTTAAAATCCATCAATTAATACTTCCCATTTGTTATTTCTTACTGATTGATAAGAAAAAATTCAATTGTTTTGTTTTGAATAAATGCCATATGTCCAAGATAAAAAGAAGAACAAGGAAAAACAAAAACAGAAAGGGAAGAATAAGAAGGAAGGAGAAACGACCATTCAAGAAAACTAAAAAAAAATTGTTTCTTTGTAAAATAAGAAAGGAAGAAGAAAGAATAAAAAAGAAATATATAGTTTCTTTATATTTCTTACTTCTTTATCTAGCAAAGATAATTTATTGGAAAATCTTTATTTAGTTTGTTAAAGCCTGAAAAATTATTTTTCAAGTAGTTCAAGTCTTCCAACATAATACCAACACTATTGTCATCAATCTGGCTTATGGATATGCTTAGAGGTTAGTTGGAGATAACTAGTAAAGCTGGATGTCAACCTTAGGATCTTAACCCTAATTGTTTTATGTTTAAAATATTTAAAATACATTAAAGCATGCATAGGTTTTTGATGAGCCTAGAGGTTTTTAATTTTTGGATGGAAAAATTTCATTTGTTTCCCTATGAAAACTTACAGTTTTGACATCCATTTGCTCTAATTTTATGTCATAAATAGTTACTGGAATAAGAAGTAACCTAATGGAAACATGTCTCATTATCAGCAAAAACACTTTTGTTTAAGTCACCTCATCTCTTTGTGTAAACCCTTTGGCTATAAGTTTAGCTTTATACCTAAATTTTTCATCAGCTTCCTCTTTCTTTTTGAAGATCTATTTGCTATCAATTAACTTTCCTTTTTTTTTTATTTCTTCACTAACTCGCAGGTGTCATTCTTCCTAAGAGAATCCATCTTCTCACTTATGGCTTTGTACCACTTATTAGCCTCTGAACTTTTTAAAGCTTCTATGATAGTTACTGGTTTATTTTCTTCCACTTTTCAGTTGTAGCATTCAATTTGATAATAAGGGATAGAAAAGCTAACCCCACATAAAAGTTATCAATAGTGAAACAAATGGTGTTAACGATCCATTGTCCAACATTTATTACCTTTCTTATTTTATTAAGAAACAAAATCAATACCCGTGCCTTAGTAACATGTGTCAAATGCGAATGGACCTTAACTTGGTACAAATGAAGTGATGCCATAATATCATTGCTTTGGTCAATTTCTTGGTGGGGAAGTAAGCTTTCATACTTCTCGCTTCTATCCATTGCACCCGTTTCTCACAAATTTCAGTAGCCACCTCATATATCAGTAGCCACCTCATCAAAGTTAATAAAACCCATAGGCTAAGAGAGCTTGGAAACTAGTGGTATGGGCGGAGCCAGGGTTATTTATTGAGGGGGGCCAAAATAAAATTGAGGGGGGCCATGGAAAATTTGGGGGGGGGGGCCATCGAAAATTTGGGGGTTATATTAATGAAAAATTTTGAAATTTTTAAAAATTTGGGGGGGGCCATGGCCTCCCTCACCCCCCCCCCCCCCCCCCCCCCCCCCCCCCCCCCCCCCATGGCCTCCCTCACCACCAACGTGGCTCCGCCAGGCATCTTGTAAAAGCTATTGATAATGAATGCCTTGTAACTAATTTGCTTATCTCAACACATAAAGACGTGTCCACTCATATCAATCACATTAGGATAAAATTCCTTCACCATCGTCAACACGATTGCTTTAGGTTGCAAATAGTTTATGTCCCAACCCCTATACACCAGTCATCTTATCAAAATTTATGCCTCGTTTCTTTAGGGCCATGCTTTTTATTACAAACTTTTGAAATCTACTTTTAGCTTTGTTTGAGATAAAGTGAGGTAATGAGCCCTTCGTAGCTTCACTTTTCTTCAGTCGTTTTGCTGTTTCTGCTTCATGATTATAAAATGCACCTACTTTACAGTTTCAAATAAATATACTACCCCAACCTCCGATTTCTGGACTCAAACCTTCGCAAAATGTTCAAACCTAAACTAACCTTTACCCCTCACTTCAAAACACAACCTATAACGATAACAAACTCAAAATAATTTCTTCAAAATATACATTCAATTCTACGAACTCAACCCAATAAACCCTTATCAATATATTACCAACCTTCTAGTAAAAAGTGTTAACAAGAGATCTGAATTTACTAGAAAAAATATTAAGAGAGACGATGTTTTTATTATTCCATCAAGCTGATTTTAAATACAAATTATTTTCAACATTTACAACCAAGAAAATAGAAACATAAATGACTCAAGAAACTCCACATATTCCTCATATCATGCAACTAAAAAATCCCATGTTTATTGGCTTGGATCATTTCAAAACACTGGACTCGTTCAACCCATAAGATTTATTCAACAAAAAGAACATAACATAACTTTCATAAAAATATCCTCTTTCACAATCAACTCACCACCAAAACAACCTTCTTTAATAGTACAATCAAATTCACAACATAACCTCATATAAATATACGCCAATCAACCAATATTTGAATTCAGAAAATTTAGATACTATTCATACTATAGTAACCCAAAATATAATTCATCACAAAATCCTGTTCCTAACATCTTATATATGGTATAAAACAAAGTTTTTGTGATGAAATTTACTTTGTAAGAGTGATTCTTCCTTGTTGTGCTACCAATGCTAGTATTAAAGAGGTTGTAAAATAGGTTTTGAGAGTTAGGATTTGGTGGAGACGTTGCGATTTGGGTGATAAATTGGGTGATAAAGTGAGAAAATGATAAAGTTTTAATGTTGGATTTTCATTTTCAAGAAAGTTTAGAGGGTGCTTTTGGTTGGATTGAGGTTGATTTTCTGAGAGCTTTAATGTGAGAAAGAGAGTCAGTGTTTTAAGTTTAAAGAGACAAAAAGACTAATGGGAAAGAATGAAGGAGAATAGGTTTTTTTAATTAGTAGTGAATGAAAACAACACAACAACATGAGGGCGAAAAGGTCGAGCATGTACTACAGTGCCAAAAGTTGGTGCTATAGTAAGAGGTCTTTGCCTTGTATTGCTTGGATGCATGCTTATTCCATAATATGAGACCTTCTATCCTACATTACGGAATTTGGAACTGCAGCACCAACTTCTTACCTTTTTACAATATATTTTTACCCATTTCACAAGAAAATTCTCCAAATTATTAGCATTCTAATCTCGACATCCTAAAATAAGAAAAAAAAAAGAAAAAACAACAATTAAACACAAATTTAACATTCAAAACATGTCAAAATTTTAATAAAACTTAAACATAAACAAATTATTGAGTTGCCTTCCGATAAACACTAAGTTTATTGTCTTCAGTCAGATGGTGTTCATGCTTCAGTTAACTCTTAACTCGCCATTCTTTCTTCTGCTCCTTGTAAATTTTAGCAAGCTCTTTTGTGATCTTTTGAAATGTATTCATTTTCTTTGACTTCAACAACATTTTCTCTTCTGCCATTTTTAAAGGCATTTATCTTTTCTTCTTATTCGTTCCTTATATTGTTGCTTTTTTTATTAATGATGGATCAATATGTTACCATAGGTTAACAAAATGCTTAAAGACTTGCTTGTTATGTCTTCTTTCAGTTTTCTTCTCAAAATTTTTGTCCTTCATAAAAACTTCACAATGACTCTCATCAAACATCTTCTCTTCAATATTATTATTCCTAGCATTCATTATTAAGCATTCTTCACTACAAGAAAACAGGCCTTCTGCGACGCCACATGGCGTCGCTAAAGGTAGAAATTGGCGTCGCTAAAGCCTTCAGCGACGCCAGCGACGTGCGTCGCTGAAGGACCGTCGCGGAAGCCTTTAGCGACGAAAACTACCTATCGCCGCTAAAACCCCCCTTCAGCGACGCTATACCTGTCGCCGCTATACCTGTCGTCGCTAAAAGCCCCCTTCAGCGACGACAGTTATAGCGTCGCTGAAGGGGACTTTTAGCGACGACAGTTATAGCGTCGCTGAAGGGGGCTTTTAGCGACGACATGTATAGCGGCGACAGGTATAGCGTCGCTAAAGGGGGGTTTTAGCGGCGATAGGTAGTTTTCGTCGCTAAAGGCTTCTGCGACGGTCCTTCAGCGACGCACGTCGCTGACGTCGCTGAAGGCTTTAGCGACGCCAATTTCTACCTTTAGCGACGCCACATGGCGTCGCTAAAAATCATTTGCTGATGCCCCTTCAATCCGTGATTTTAATTTTAAATTAATTTTAATTTATATATTTCTTTATAATTTTATATATCATAAAATTTATATTATTTAAATTTAAAAAATTAATTAATTATATAATAATTTAATTTTTATTAATGTAAACATAATTTATCTATTTTAATAATTAATTAAAAAAATTAATGAAAAACAAAAATTAAAATTAAATAATTCATAAATTAATTCATCCATAAAATTCATTCATTCACAAATATAAAAATACAAATATAAAATTCATTCACAAATATAAAAATACAAATACAAAATTAATTTATAAATATACAAATACAAATATAAAAGAGATTGATGGAGAAGTAGAGAGGAGATATTGTTGGAGAAGTGGAGATTAAGATGTTGGGGGATAGGATATTTATAGGGGTGGGAAATTTTTGGGGGGAGGGAAATTTTGGGGGAGGGGGGAAATTTTTGGGGGGAGGAAAAATTTTGGGTGGGAGGGAAATTTAGGGTGTGGGAAATTTGGGAGGGAGGGAAATTTTGGGAGGGAGGGAAATTTTGGGAGGTGGAAAATTTTGGGGGATGGGGTGAGAAATTTTTGGGAATAGGTGGGAAATTTATTTTTATTTTAATATTTATTGAAATATTATATTTAATATTATTATATAATATATAATAATATATAAATAAAATAATAATATTTTAATTAATTAATTAATTTTATTATTAATTATAAAATATTATTATTAAATAATATCATTGTTTTATATTATTTTATAAAATAATAATAAAATATTATTATTATTAAATAATATCAAATAATATTGTTTAAACCGGATCTGAAATTTTAGTCCAGATCCGGTCCGGTTCAAAAAAATTTTAAAAATCTTATATTTTAATCCAAAAAATTTTAAAAACTATCAAATTAACTTTGAAATATGAATAATCATACAAAATAAATAAATATTCAAATTTAAATAATAAATTCATCCTCATAATTGTAAATAAATCTAATATTTAATAATTAATATACTTTCTAATTTTAAACAAACAAACAAAAAATACATACATACATACATATATATATATAATAGAATAAATTAAAAAATAAAAAATTAATATAAATTATTTAATGTATCAAAATTTCAATATTTGAATATTATTTAACAAGATTAATATGTTAATAAT
>JAVXUL010092894.1:0-38153 GCA_035590515.1 Trichilia minutiflora | reverse complement strand
ACCAATACAAGGCTTGCAAAATTAGGTGTTGAGAATACTCATCTTAATAAGGCTCTTCTAGCAAAGGAAAAATTGATTGAAGATTTAAATAAACAAAGATCCCAAACAGAAGCAGATCTTAATACACTAATGAGTAGATTAGATTCAACAAAGAAAGAGAATGCCTCTCTAAAATACGAGGTTCGAGTGCTTGAGAAGGAGCTTGAGATCCGAAATGAGGAGAGAGAATTTAATCGTCGAACCGCTGATGCGTCACACGAGCAACACTTGGAGAGTGTGAAGAAAATTGCCAAGTTAGAATCAGAATGTCAGAGGTTACGAGTCCTGGTCAGGAAGCGGTTGCCAGGTCCTGCTGCCTTGGTAAAAATGAAGAATGAAGTTGAAATACTGGGAAGGGAGTCAACTGAAATGAGGAGGAAAAGATCGAATTCTAATTCTTTTGGTTCTATTGTCGACTCTGCTGCTGAATACTCTCCTGACAGTGCCAGTAGAAAGATTAATGATCTGACCGAGCAATTATGTGCCATGGAAGACGAAAACAGGACTCTCAAGGAAGTTCTTAATAAGAAAACTAATGAACTCCAATTGTCAAGAACTTTGTATGCCCGTTCAGCTTCCAAAATATCAGATGTTGAGTCACAGCTTGAGGAGTTGTCAAAAGGTCAGAAGATCATGGAGCCATCCAGAACCAGTGTTATGTCATATGAACTCTCTCCGGCATCAGTATCTGACATTGGTAGTGATTACAAGGTCATTTGTGCTGAGTCTCGTGCTTCTGTTTTGATTTCAGAATTGGAACACTTGAGAAGTGCAAAACAAAGGGAGTCACCATCATGCAAAACTGTCGGAGCTTCAGATATAAGTCTGATGGATGATTTTGTTGAAATGGAAAAATTGGCCATAATCTCTGTTGATAAAATATCTGGAAATTGTCACCTTTCTCCAAATGGAGCTAATGCAATTGTTGGCCCCTTGGAAACTGAGCCTGGTGGGAATTCCTCAGAGGTTATAGGTAGGGAGATAGTTTCTGATCATCAATCTGACTTTGGTGTATTGAATCAGGAAATCAAATCCAGTGATATTTTGATTGGTAAATTTCCTCTATGGCTTCAGAGTATAGTGGAGCTCATCTTGGAGCAAATCCACATCAGCCAACGAAATGCTTATAAGATACTTGAGGATGTTAGAGTTGCTTTAGCATACATGGGCCACCAGACTACTAATGAATTGGTTGATGCAAGTGAAAGTTCAAACCATCTTGATACATCAAATTACCCTCGTGTTAGTTCAGCAAAGGATGCAGACATCTCATTGTCAGAGAAGATGAATCAGCATTTTCACTCTGATCTGAGTAAATCAATATGTAAAATTGCCAAGCTTATTGAAGGGATCAATTTACCCTCGCCTGATTATTGTATCTCAGAGAACTTGTCCAATAAGGATGGGAGTATTCTTTCTTATAAAAACTCAGAAACACCTTCAGGCTATATGGTTCGTCTTTTCCAATGGAAAACTTCTGAACTTACTGGTGTTGTACAGCAATTTGTTCATGCATGTTATGATGTGTTGAACAATAACGCTGATTTCAACAAATTTACCAAAGAATTAAGTACCGCTTTGGAATGGATTCTGAATCACTGCTTTTCGCCTAAAGATGTTTCCAGCATGAGGGATGCAATAAAGAAGCATTTTGAGTGGGATGAAATACGTAGTGAAAATGAAGCAGATTTTGGAATTTTTAGTCAATTTGCAGAAGCAGATAGATTACATCTTCCCAAAGGACTATCAGCTGGTTTACCAACACTAACTGTTTCAAATTGCTGTAGCAAATTCTTCTCCGTAAGGGAAGAACTTCCATTTAGTGTGAGGGAAGAAAGTGGAAAGATTGAAAATGAGTTCATCAATGTGGAAGCTGCAAAGAAAGTTGGGCAAGAGTCTCCCCAATCTCCTGAAGACAAGAGTGATTCTTTGATGAATCAACATCAGGAATCAGAGAAAATCATATTAAACTTGCAAAATGAGTTAGAAACTTTGAAAAAATCAAGGGAATTGATTGAGGATCAAGTTAAAAATCAAAAGTCGATAAATGAAGTTGAATTGAACGAGCCTTACCAGAAATTTGTATCCCTAGAAGTGGACCAGGACAACAAAAATAGTTGCTGTGAAGAGTTGGAAGCCACATGCCTTGAGTTACAACTTGAACCGGAAAGGTAGTAAATAGCTGTTTTTCATTTTGTGAAATCTATAATAATTAGAAATTTAGTAATCCTACCTGCATTACTGAGGGGTGTCATTCTTCTAATATATGTTATCTTCAGTGCGACGAAGAATGCAATCCCAACCAATGAACTCAAGCTGGATGGAAAGCAAATTCGAACTGTAAGTTCATATCTTTTTATCATAGATATAACTTCTAGTTAATTTTGTCTGTGATATTAGGTTCTGGTGGCTTTATTGATGACTTTGTATTATGACTGTTATTCACCGAATCTGAAATTTTCTAATAAAAACTTGCCAGTGAAAAATTGTTTCCAACAAGCTTTGTTCAGAATTGGCAAATATGTCCTAAACTGAATATTGACTGCCACTGTTATGAAAAACACCAATTAATAGAATTATGAAGCCCTCTTCTCACATTGTTTGAGCTTACATAGTTTTGTTAACCAGTTTGATCAAGAAGGCTTGTGTTTGAATCCCCTGCTACATTGGTTAAACTCTTAGAAGTTGCGTTAGTTTGCAATTGAGTTTGTCTTTGTCCACATGGTATGCCTATTAATTAAATCCAACCTTGCAACATGATCGAATAACGTAAACACCCTCTCTCTCTCTCTCTCTCACACACACACACACCCCTTTCCAGGAAATGTCTCACTGATTCTTTGTTCAAATAATGCTCATTTTCATTGTTTATGGCAAATATTTTCTAATGACAAATCTATGTAAACTATTAATGGATTCTCTAAAATGACACTCAAGCGATCATTCCACATAATTTCTTTTGTGGCAAATGTACTGAGAAGATTTGAGAATCACCACCAATTCTTTTTATGCTAGACAATGAGAAGGAATTAATTTACTTCTTATAAACATGAAAAAGTGCATGAGCTGGAGAAACTGTTTAACTATAAAAATGCATTGTTGACGTAGTTTAACTAATATGATTGATATTACCAATGTTCTTTAGAATTTTTTATACTAATTGCTTGTAAGTATTTAAAAACTACTTTTTGAATCAAGGACTTACTCTGTATTGCAGGATTGGGAAATCGCTGCTGCTTCAGAGAAGTTGGCAGAGTGCCAGGAAACTATTTTAAACCTCGGGAAACAATTGAAAGCATTGGCTTCTCCAAAGGAAGCAACCCTATTTGACAAGGTCATCTCTATCCCCACTGACAATATTTCTACAGTATCTACCGTCACTGCCTCTGCTAATGCTACCACCACCATCCCATCCCCATCTCCAACATTACAGAAGACCAAGATTACCAATCAAAGGTCATCTCTGCTTGATCGGATGATTGCTGAGGATAAAGATCTTAATTCTCTCAGGGCTAAAGGAAGTGTGGAAGTAGAGCCACTAGAAAAGATCCTTACTTTAAATGGAACCAAAAACCATGATGAGGATGGCGTATGTAATTCTTTAGCCATTGTACCCAGCAAAAAAGTAGGAGGTGGGGGTTTGTGGAAAAAGCTATTTTGGAGAAAAAGGAAATTTCACAAAAAAAGATGAGTTTTCCATTTGCCACTTAACGAATTATGATACAGAATAAAAGCGGAGCCTATGACGACCTATGTTTTGATGTTGGTTAGTCTTTTGGTTTGTTAATTCTGAAGTGGGCAATTGGCTCTGGCTTTGGTCCGTGTTAGTGATTTCTAAAGAGAGATTTCAGGCTCCTGCGTGTTTTCTGATTGTAAATATATATATGAAACTAGGGAACGAAGACTGTGATGTGCGAAAAGAGAATTTTTTTTGTTGATAAAAGAAAGTTATTCGGGTGCTGTTCGTGGACCTCATCCCATAAGTCGCAGCACATGAGCTCAGGCTATGATTTGATGAGTTAAACAATGAACTTGCATGCATCAGTTTTTGAAACGACGGTTGGAATCCAAACTGGTGATGGGGATCAAGTAGGAGTTAAAATGTCAAGATTATCAATCTATGAAAATGAATTGTACTTGATAATAATTCTTTGCAAGAAGCGAGTATAGGTTTCAGACCAAATTAACCTTCCAATAAGATGCGAAACTCTTGGTTCATAATAATAAACATTCAAATTTGGCGCTGTACCTCAGCAAAACTATCCTTATCACGCGGCACTACACGATTACATTTATCCAAAACAAATTATACCCAAGGATATTTTTTTTAAGACACAAAGTTTGTTTTTCGAATGATGCAAGAATCTTGTAAAGAGTCACTTATCGCATAAAATTGATGTCATTAATTTTTTTTCAAATCCTTAACTTTGTTTTTTCAAAAATATTATAATATCAGTGTGTGCAGTGTGCTGATATTAAACTGTTCACTAAGAGTCTATATACATACTATATGACACTTTCTACAAAAATTTACCTACATAATATATGATTTCTACCCTAATAACCACGTGGGACTTGAAAACGACACAGAACAATCAAACAGAAAATTATCATCCTAGGTAGTTTAGTCCATCAAATATGGTGACTAAATTCTCAATTCTTAGTTTAAACTCAAAATACTGAAAAATCTCTCAAAAATCGCTTTTATTTCTTATACATTTCATTTGGAAGCAAAATTGATAACAAGATTAGCTACATTGCAAGGAGCCAAGGATCTCGATCTCGATCACGTATTAATTATTTATACTTAATCTCTATATAGCACAAATGCTGCAATATCGTGAAGTCCAGCCTCTTTGTAGCATTCAACAATACGTTTAACAGAATCATCCCAAGTGCCTTCCACAGAAGCTAAATCCAACAAAATAGCAGCTTCATCCAAAGCAATCTGCAAGAATTTGAATAAAGAAGACAGGATAAGCTAACTTTTTCATCATCTGACTACTCATATATCTATATATTCAAATTAAACAATTATTGAACCAGTTAAGATTACAAAACCTGAGCAGGTGCCTTCCCCTTGTTTAGATCTTCCTGCTTCCCCTCTGCTGTCACCTTTTCTTTAAAATACTCCATTTGCTCATCCTCCCATTGTGCTATGTGAGCAACTTCCTAATAGAAACTGAACATTTAAGAACCCAAAGGAAGATAGAAAGCCTAAAAAGAGCAAACGTCAACGGTGTTGGTAAAACACCTGATACTTGCAACCTAGAGTCCACCATGGTGATTTTAGAGCCCCCCTAGCAGCATCTTTAGCCTCTAGATTACGCCCTACCCTAAAACATGCAAATAGAGCACTTTAGAATATAGTAACATGCCTTACTTGAATAATGCAACATAAATCCCAGGAGAATGTAATTGGAAAGCTACTACGAACTTTAGCAAAACCTCCGCATTAAATACAAAAGGTCGTGCAAATCCAGGAAAATGCTCCTTCTTTGTATAGAATTCCGCAGTCACCAAAGCTGACACCTTTTACAACCATCATTTACAGTGAACAATGTATCACAAATACAACTCTGGATGAAAGCAATGGCAAAAATTAGCTGAATCTTACAAGATCCCCTTTTTCAAAATGGTGCATCACTTTGCGTTCTATGACATCTGGAAATAAACCAACCTGAAAGGAAATTGTTTTCATACAGTTTATTCAGATGGTGAGGATTAAAGCACAATTGACAATTAGGTATTGCATTAGGTACCTTTCTTAAGAGGTAGACATCCATATCTGAAATTTGAGATTTAGCAAAGTCACCCTTTTTGTAAAATTTCTCCCCACCTTCAGCAGCAGCAAGTAATACCTCATCAGTGCCTTTGAGGTCGTTTTTGGCATCTTCTTCAACAAGGATTCTATGGATATATTGGTCTACCTATAAATGAAAGAGGGATAGGATACAACATATGACATTTGGAAAATATGTGTGCCCTATCAACAACAGTGTGTGTACTTACATTTTTGGCCAGCAGCCAAACACCATGTTCATGGACCTCCACCACTGGCATCTCCATCCTGCAGGCATTGCAGAAGATTGATCAAGCTGAAGAAAAGTAACTAGCATGATGATCAGAGTAGTAAGAGTTTCTTACCCAGATGGAGACGTAGGCCATCGCAATAATGCGGTTACTGCACCTACTTCCATGGACATCATATAAGAGGTTTGACAATTCTGAAGAATTCAAAAATTCCATCCACTGAAATTTATTTGTACCTGCGCTACTCTTGGCTAGTGGAATTGCAAGGGGTATTAAACCCTTTTTGGCTCCAGGAGAAATAATGGATCCACCTATTATGATTTAAATAGACAAGAAGGGATTTATACATCAATCTATTACTAATGACAACAAGGACAACAAGGAAGTTCTTTATATACACATGTACAAACAACATGGGGCAAATGTTGGTTGCATAAAGTTCCAATGCATACATGTAGATTTATGTCAGGCCCAGACTTCGTGGCCGCCTGGGTGCTGACTTTTCCGCTAAGAATCTAATTGTCTATGTTATTTTAAAGTTTTGTGCTCCAATACCAAGAAGGAAAAACCAGTGACAAATTTGATTTGCTAAGTAGATACAGTTGCTTGTTTTTGAGAACCACATATCTAACCAACAAAATCTGCTTGGCTAAACAGATTTTGACACTAAAAACTAATTTCGAATTTTAAAACAACAAAAAAATTTTGTATTCTTTTTTGCTGACATTGTGTCCATAAAGTATCCGAAGACTCCAAAATCATATCCTAATTTATGGAATGGGCTTTCAGATTACTAACTGCACTTCCCCTAGTTTCCAGTTCAGGGATTTATCTTACCAACTGAACTTCCCCCAGTTTCCAGTTCAGACAAATATGGATTTATCTTATCAAATTTTCCATAATAACAAATAAAATCACAAGGTTTTCTCCTCGAGAATTTGTCTAATGAGCAATAATCTACCTTAAATGAGGAATCAATAAAAAATATAGAACACGATGAGCATTAATTATGAAAAAGTTTACCTTTTTCCCTCAGTAATCTTAACAAATTAGGCAAATGCTGAGGTGGTTGCGTTGCAGCCACATCCCTTATGAAGCTTATATGCTCTGCAACTCGAATTACCCATAAAGCAAAAGTCATTGATATTAATTTTTATCGTCCTTTGTTAAGCAATAACTGAAAAAAAAAAAAAATTGTAGCGGTTGTTATATTACCAGGAAAAGAAGATGAAAACGAGCAAACAGAAATAGAGCTGGTAGCTGTGCCGCGCCGGAAACAGAGAAAGGAAAGTGCGGTGGCTCCTGGCCTTCCGTACACCACTCTGCCGCCAATTTTCATTTACATGCGATCAATACTCCTGCCACGGTAATTGCAACGGATATGCTTTCAGAAAGCAGCCAGGATTTCAAAACAGACTGATTAGCTCCTTGGCCCGTGACTAAATTTTTTTTTTTTAATTGTCTTCTCATTCTTTAATTAATTTACGACGTCAGAAAAAACTTACAAAATTATTTTAATTTTTTTTTCCGGTTTCCTTCTCATTCTTTAATTAATTTAGAAAAAAAATCATATTATTTACTCTTTTTTTTTTCTTTGATTTTATAGTAAAACGATAATTATACCAATTATAAAACAAGGCATTTTTTTCATGGTCACAGTAAACATCAGTTAGGGGATATTTATGATATTTTATCTGTCAATAAAAATTAGACCTAATTGTCATGTATCTTTGATTTATATACAATGAACTTATTTACGAGATAATTCAAATAATATCTATTTGAAATTAAGCTTTTTCGTGTTATTGTATGTACCTAATTTGATTTGGTATATTTTAACTTTATTAATAACGTTTAATTTGTTTCGGCATACCTTAGTCTCATTAATAAAACAATTCTTATTAGTTATTACTAAATAGTCTGTGTAAAAAAAATCAAAATCTCTTTTAATTTCTCGATTAATTTAATCATCTTTAAATCAAAAATCACTTTAATACTTTATACTCTCTTAACTTAATATGTTTCTATATTTTAAGATATAATACTAATTATAATAAATCATTTATGAGTATAGTCTGATGATGATAGATTGAGTTTAAGATATGTAATTTGGACTAACATTCTGAATTCGATTTTAATCAATCAGTGGAATGCTTGAATGATGATATGTTCAACTAGTATTTTTTAAATTAATTCAAACGAAATCCAAATATTTTGACTTATAAAAAAAATATAATAAAAAAAAAGAGTACACTTAAAAATAATATTTGAAAATTTATCTATTATTTGATTTATAATTTAAATGCATATATTATTTTTCTTAATTTTTATGATTAAAAATTGAAATAAAATTAACCTTTTTATTTGCGAGGTCAAAGTCACAATTGGTTTAAAATAAAATACTAGATATTAAAAAAAAGGGAGAATTATATTAACCCTATAGTTTGAGATTATTATAGTTAGATATATTGACTTTTGGGTTAATATAAAGATGTCATGAACTTTTAGATACTGACAGATACCCTTTCTTATTTAACAAATATTACGAAAACATTAAATATGAGGGTAAAATAATAAACTCGCGGGTGGCTCTTCAACCACCTCACAAACCTCAATCACACTCCAACCAACACAAATTCATAAACCTCTGTCACACCCTTTATGCAAGCCAACTCGTGGCTTTCGCCCAAAACAAAGTCACAGCCTCCACGCAAGACAAACCACAGCCATAACCTCCATGCAACATAAAGTTGCAACTGTAGCTGTAACACCCATGCAAGACAAGTCATGGTCTCTACACTTAACACAAAGCCGAATTTCAAGTATGGAGATGTTCCGACCAGATCAGATTCTAGATTTTATCACCGTCGGATTACGGGTGGATAATGATTTAAAATTGCAAGAGAGCTTTTTAATTTCGAATTTAGGGTACTATTGTGGTACTATTGTATACCTTAACAATGTTTGTGAAGTATTTGTTAAATTTCGGTTATGTTGGAACGTTGAATTTGTTTCAATATTTGTTAAATGAATAATATGTTATTGGGTTAATGATTAAACATGTGCAATAAGTTTTTGTTCTTGGTGTAAAAAACTAAGGAATTTTGGAATGAGAATTCTGATTTTTATTAACAAAAAACGAAAAATATATACAAGATACAACTCTTAAAACGAGAAATATATATAAGATACAACTCTTAATAATAGAAAACTTTTAATAAGACTAAACTATCTAAAATATACAAGAATCATATAATAAAAAGGTAAGAAAAGATATATGCAACGCTTCTTAAATAAGTGGACTAAATAAAACAGTACTAAATAACTTTTCAATATCTCCCCTCAAGTTGAAGCATGGAGATCTCGAATACCCAAATTACGAAGAAGAAAACTAAACTGATCATTTCCTAGTGCCTTGGTAAAAATATCGACAAACTGTAGTGAAGTGCGTATATATGCTGGACGAATGTTGCCATTCAATATCTCATTACGAGTGAAATGACAATCCACTTCTATGTGTTTAGTGCGTTCATGGTATACAAGATTAACAACTATATCCAAAGCTACCTGACTGTCACAAAACAAACTCATAGAATCAAAATTTATTACACTAAAAGAGTTTAATAATCCTTTTAGCCACTCAAGTTCACAAGCTATGGTGCACATAAACCGATATTCACTTTTAGCAGATGAGCGAGATACTGTTTGTTGCTTCTTAATCTTCTAAGAGATAGGTGAGTTTTTCAAGAGAATAAAATTTCAGTTAAAGATCGTCTTATCAAATGACAACTAGCCCAATCAAAATCACAGTAAGTAGTCAACTTGAGATCACAATTGGCATATAATAAAATACCCTGTTTTTGATTACTTTTCCAATAACGCAAAACACGGAAAGCTGCCTCCCAATGCGCTTTCTTCGATTGTTGCATAAATTGGGCAAGAATATGCACGTAATAAATTAACTCAGACCAAGTTATAGTGAGATAAATAAATTGGCCCACCAACCTTCTATACTGAGCAGGATCATCCACATCATCACTCTCAATAAGCGCCAGCTTGTGATTTTGTTCAAAAGGTGTTGTTGCCAGTTTAGAACCCAATAATCCAACCTCAGCAATAATATCTAATGTATATTTTACGTTGGCACAAGAAAATACCATATGAGCTTCTGGCCATTTCAATTCCTAAGAAAAATTTCAACTTCCCTAAGTCCTTTATATAAAAGCAATGACTCAAATAGCTCTTGAACTTTTGTACAACAAAAATATCATTGCTAGAGATAATAAGATCATCAACATAAACTAGTACATTTAATTAAACAGGCCCAGCTCTAAAAGTGAACAAAGAGTAATATGAATATGATTGTTGAAATCCATAAGTTTTTAGAGATTTAGCCAATTTCGCAAACCAATATCTAGATGCTTATTGCAAACCATACAATGATTTTCGAAGTCTACAAACCTTTTTTGGCGATTGAGAAGTAAATCCTAGTGGCATTTTCATGTAAACCTCTTTCTTCAAATCACTATGTAAGAAAGCATTTTCGATATCCATTTGATGAAGTTCCCAATTCTTTGTAGCGGCAATGGTAATAAAAGTACCTATAGTATCCGTTTTTGCTGTGGGAGCGAAAGTTCTTGATAATCTACACTTTTAACTTGATTTTTTTCCAATATCACCAATCGCACCTTGTACCGCTCAATACTTTCATCAGAGTTGTATTTAATTTTATACACCTACTTGCTCCCAATTGCTTTCTTCCCAGGTAGCAAATTTTTAACTGTCCATATATCATTATCTTTCAAACCTTGTATTTCTTTTCTCATGACTTCTCTCTATGGTTCGTCTTTCATTGCTTCTGTATAAGAATTTGGTTCATGCCTTGCTATAATTGTTGTCGAGAAACACCGATGTTGTATAAAAAATTTATCATAACTTACATAATATACTAAAGAGTAAGGTGTACCTGAGGAATTAGATTAGGAAGGTAAGTATTCTGAGGGGTTTACTCTGAAGGTGTTTGTTACATAGTCCCTCAAATGAACAAAAGGTTGCTTGACTTGTTGTCCCCTACCTAATTTCTCTGCCACTACTTCATCTCTTTTCACCTCTTCACCGTCTTCATTGCTCAGTTCCTCTATTTCCTGACTCATCTCATTAGCTCTCCTTATATTTTCATCGTGTTCCTCCCATGTATCACTCCCAATTTCATCACCCAAGTCCACAACTCCATTTTTATCGTTCTTATCACTTATTGTTTTCTCATATAAAAATTCTGTTTCAGCAAATACTACATCTCTTGATATAAAGAATTCATTAGTTTCCAAATTATACAATCTTCATCCCTTTTTTTTCAAACGGATACCCAACAAAAATATACCTACAGCTCCTACTAGCAAACTTATCCTTATCCTTATTCAGATTATGTGCATAGCACAAATAACCAAAAACTCGAATATGTTTGTAAGATGGTACTTTCCCAAAGATTATCTCATATGGGGTTTTACCATTTAATAACATAGATGTAGTCTTGTTAATCAAATATCCAGCTACAAGTACACATTCTCCACAAAACTCTATAGGTAAATTTACTTGAAAATGCAAGGCTCTTTCTATATTAATAATATGACGATGTTTTCTTTTCACTTGACCATTTTGTTGAGATATTCCTACACAAGAAGTCTGATGCAAAATCTCTTATTCATCAAAATATTCTTTTATACACACGAATTCACTACCATTATCACTTCTAATAATTTTCACATTCTTTTCAAATTAACATTTAATTATCATAATAAATTTTCTAAAAACACAAGCCACTTTATATTTTCTATTCAGTAAATATATCCACATAGTACAAGAGTAATCATCAATAATTATCAAGAAATAAATTGCTCCACATGAATCTGAAACTCTATAAGGTCCCCATAAATCACAATGTATTAAATTAAACTAACCTTATGCTTTATTATCACTACAAAAAAAAGTCTCTCTTGTTTACTTTGCTTTAGAGTAAATCTCACAAGTTTTATTGATTTTCCTACCTACAGTACCAACTTCTGAAATTAATTCCACCACTTTAGGAGAAGAATGACCCATTCTCTTATGCCAAAACTCAAAAGATTTCTCATTAGCTACCTCGTAAGCATTCACTGACACCACTCTTTTGAGCAAGTACAGTTCCTCGCGTTGCTCACTTTTTCCAATCAGTGCCTCGAACTTAGGTTCTGTATAACATAAATTTTCTTAGTGAGCTAAATAATCAAATTTGAATCATTAAGTAGTTGTGATATATAAATTAAATTACAATTCAAATTAGGCACATAAAGAACTCATTATAATTTTAAGTTTCCTCCAAGTAACATGGTTCCTTCTTTCACCTTCATGATCTTTTCTCCATTAGGAAACTCTACTGAGCATGACACAATATCATGTAATTCTTTCAAATATACAAATATTCCTGTCATATGATGAGAAGCTCTTGTGTCAATAATCCAAGAAAAAGTCCTCTGCGTATCTACCAATCTCTTATTAGTACTATTTTGATGAGCACTCAACTTATTGAGTAAAGTTAACCACTGCTCATTACTCAATCCACTAAGACTTTTTTGATCTAAATTTATCACAACTCGATTCCCACCATCAACTCCAGTTATTTGTGTGGCGTTGGCACAAGCAGTTTCTTCTTTATTATGTTCACCTTTATTACCATGTTTTTGATCTCCTCCTCGTCCAGTAGAAGTTCCACATGGCCTGTTATCCTATCATTCTAGATAGCCAATTAATTGAAAACAACTTTTAACATTATATCCCTCTTTGTTGTAATTAGAGCAAATGAAGGATTTTTTTTTATCCCCCCCTGAATTTCTACCATAAATCAGATTGCAAAACCCATAGAATTATCCCTTTCTTCCTTTATTCATGTCATTGTTCACACTCGATCTTGTTATATAACCATAGCATAGGCACGATTTAGATTGGGTAATGGTTCAATGCTCAAAATATTAGAGCGAACTATTCTGTATCCTTCTTCGTTCAAGCCTATCAAAAAATTGATGAACTCTCTGTTCTTCTCGTTTTTTTAATTTAATGGTACGATTGCATCAGCAGCCCATATAAACACAAACTGGTATTTGATCATAGTTGTTTATTTTATCTCATAATATTTTGAGTTTTTCAAATAGAAAATAATATATTGGTTATCTTACCTATAATTTGTCAAATTCGATCTCAATTACTACATTCGTGACCTATTCTTAATCGAGAATCTTTGTTTAATATCATCCCACAGATCCTTCATGTTCTCTATATAAGAAATTGTAGAGTGAAGTGTGAGTTCAATGGTGTTAAACACCTAAGAAACCAACATAGAGTTAATCATCCATCAATCTTCAAGTTCTGGGGAATCATCTACTTGTTATTTAATAGATCCATCAACAAAATCATATTTTTTCTTGGCTCACAATGCCTTTCAAATAGCTCGCACCCATTTTTCATAATTCTAGCATTTTAATTAAACTTGGGTTATCGAGTTACTTGAATTGTCATTCGAATTCAGTGTGTAACGACTAGATATTTTTTGGTCTAATTCAGAACTCTCGTTTTTTTTTTTATCACTCTGATACCATGTAAAAAACTAAGGAATTTTAGAATGAGAATTCTGATCTTCATTAATAAAAAACGAGAAATATATATAAGATACAACTTCTAATAATAAAAAACTTCTAATACGACTAAACTAGCTAAAATATACAAGAATCATAGAACAAAAAGGTAAAAAAAATATATACAAAACTTTCTAAATAAATGAACTAAATAAATCAATACTAAATAACTTTCCAATACCTAGGTAAGAAGCATGGGAAATGATTAATGTTTCCATTTTCCTTTTTGCTTGTTTGATTGATTGATTGATTATCCTATTTTATTTTTTTGAGTTTGAGTTGGGGATTAGAAGGAGGGCTTGAAGTGAAGGATAAATGGGTAATTATAACTTAATTGGGATAATTTATTAACTGGGTATGGACGGATGTTGATAGTAGGAGGGTATTTGTCAAAAATGCAAACAGTAATGAGTCTTTGCTCTAATCTAAAAGCCGCTCAAACTATAGGAGTTAAGTGTAATTCTTCCATTAAAAAAATTGGTGAATGCCATTAAAAATGAAGTTACTAAATATTCAATAATGCCGCCATAAATTTTTTATCCTAAAATATATTTTAAATATGGTGTTAAATGATTTGGTATGTATTTATTAGATAATAAATTTATTGCACGTTATTTTTATTTAGAATGAAAAATTTTGAATAAATAATATTATTTTTAAATATTTTAATAAATTTAAAATTTTATAATACATATTAATTACTGTTGAGGTATGAATATAAATGTGCCTGTTACATCAATGGATCCACGTCGGAGAGAGTGGTTGGCCAAATCCTCCCTTACAGAGCCTCACATCCAAGTCCCTGCAAGACAGTAATAATTAGGAGTCACGTCGGATGGGATTTTCGATGGAAAAACTTCGATGTCTAAGTCAAATATGGTGAGAGAATGTATGGCAAATTTTGATAAGCAAATCAGAATGAAAACGAAGAAAAAGAGACTCTTTTACCAAATGTGGAGAAAGAAAAAACGGGAAAGGAATATCCACATATAGAAAGCCCCAAAAAATCTCAAGATCTGGAATCCGTTCTTTGATAGAGAACTTTCTCTTATATAGCGTCCTGGTGATGTGACTAAACATCAAAGAATAGGAATAATGGGACTCTAGTACCTTTGGACAGTGTGTGGCAGCCTTTCATTAATATTGCAGTTGACATTCCTACTAATTTTAGGTCTACTACTGTCATATTGTTTGAAAATGAATGGAGGACGGGACAGACAACTCCTAAGACAGGGCATCTACTCCTATCATAGGGTCTGCTATGTCAATGATCATTCATATTTTTGGTAGAGTGGGTGCGTGATTGGGGGTTCTCTAGTTGGGGGTGCATGTATGTTGGTGAAGAGGAGATGCTTTCCCTATGACGTCTTTGTGATTGGGAGGCTAATTCTGCACTCTTCTGGGAGATAGGTGAGCTCATCTTGAAGTGACATAGGCTTCCTGAGGCCTTCAATTACTAGTACCTGAGAGATGCGATGCATCTTTGAGTCCTGAGGGTAAATTACTTGAGAGTCATCCAACGCTCCCCTAGAGGGTAAGCATTCGCCTGAGAAATCGATACCTCAGGATCTGAGGTAGATTTGCTTGAGAGGGTGACTCCTTGGGGCGAGGGATAGGTCTCTCAAAAGGGTAACTCCCTGGGACTTGAAGCCTGGTCCACTAGAGAGGGTGACTCTCTAAGTTTTGAGGCCACCTGGGAGGCTGAAATGCCTGGGGCAAAAGTACCACGTTTCTTTCTAACGTGGTTCCAGGTGTTAGTTGCATATTTTTACCCAAACATCTAGTCCTCCAGTTTCTGGTATGAGACTTGAAGGGCTCTCATTAGAAACTATTTGCCTGACTGGGTGGGTCTCAGTGGTTGGTCTGTTTTCAAGAGCTATAGCCTGTTGGGGATTAGAGGGAGATGGAAGGCTGTCAGGGGCTAGGGGTGTCCCCAGTCATGGTGTCCACGCGTTGATGGTCATGGATGACCTGTCTTGTCCCGACTCTTTAATAACCTACCTCATTAATGCGGACTGCCCAACTATCATCTCGAAAGTCCATCAGTCTGCGAGCTGTCACCACTTCGATTGTTGCAATCATTAAAGTCGATTTATCAGTGGTCTACTTGTTAGACCCCCAGTGGCTAGGGGTTGAATCACCCTTAAGCTGTGAAACTATTTATGGAGTTTGGACACGTGGCGATCCCCAAGCCATAGAAACCAACGATTGAAATTTGGGATTCTATCAGTATAAAAACCCCTCTTATCTCTCCCTCTCTTTCATTTTTGCTTCTGAGTTTCTATTGCTGCTTCGTCGGTACTCCGAAGATCCCTGTATTTTTCGTCTAAGTTCTTAATGCTGCTTTCCCTATGTTCACCGTTCGATTTGAGAGTGCACGATTTCTCTTTGTTGTCTTTACGAATTTTGCTTCATATTTTGCTTTTGTGACTTCATAAAGGTACGATTTTAGCTTTCTGTTATTTATGGAACATTTCTGTGGGCTAGGTTTTCGGTGAGGTGGGGATAACGCTTCTGTCCTATCTATTGGTTTAGGTCACTTCTGATGACATTGGTTAAAAATTTTTCAGGGATGTGGTTTTTTGCAGTTTTCTCTGTTTCTTGTGAGAATTTAAATTTTTGCGGTGAGCTTTTTGTGCAGGTTAAAAAATGGACAAATGAGGAAATCCATTGGATACTGCTCGATCAAGGGCAAAGTCTGCACAAGATCCCTTGCATGGTCATAAAAAAGGTGAAGAAGATCGAAGGGCTTTCAAGCAAGCAAGGACAAGAGGCCTAAATGAGGTTGACTGGTATCCCTCCCCAGTCACCGAGACAGACCTTTATACTTATAGGAGGCTGTTCGCCATTCTTGATCACGTGCAACTTAGGGTGCCACATACACATGAGGTCTTGAGTGTGCTAGCCCCCAAGGAGATGGTCATGAATGAGGAACATCTATTAATCGGGGCTCGACTTCCCCTGTAACGATACTTCATCAAGATCTTTGAATATTTTGGGATCCCTTCGTACCAACTCACTCTGAACAGTTAGAGAATCCTGGGTAGATTATTCATCCTAAAGGCTAGAGCAGGATGGCCTACCCCAACCTCTGACGAGGTATTACACCTCTATACGCTCAAGAAGAGTGTCAGCCAGTACCTGGGGTGGTATTATTTATAAATTCATCAAGGGTACCAGACGAAGATAAAGGGGAATCCTTCGTCCAACAAGCATTGGAAGGACCGTTGTTTCATTACCAGTGGGGATTGGACTGGACCGCCTCAGGGCCCCATACTCTCCACTTTCAAGGAGATAGGTATCACCTAAAGTATCTAAATCCTTAGTTGAACACCTTACTTTAGCAAAGTGGATTATTGACTAGTTTTTTGATACAAAGGTGGGAAGGGACCAGCCTGATATTTTGACTAACGTAGCGACATTTTTGCTAAGTCTGGCTACCACAGATGTCAGGCACCTTTTAAGCACGGAGAACCTGGTAGACTCGCAGCTGGTATCTTAACCTGTAACAAGAAACGAGCTCTCGAAAGTTAGGGCCATTGTGAGTGAGAGTAAGTCTTTCTCGTGGTCAGTTTTGATAAGTTCCCGAGAAGTTATCTTTGACCAGGATCCCAAATTTCTTTTCCAGCTACTGAAAATGGGAGGCCAAGGGTGACCGATGTCCTGAACAAGTTACTTTTCAAAGGGGGACCCAAAGCAGCCACCAAGGCCCAAACTAAGGCCCCTAGGGATAAGGGAAAGGGGCCTGTAAAGGGGAGTCCCTAAAAGACTTTCAAAAAAGGAGGCAAGAAGGCCGAACGCCCAAAGGCAAAGGGTATATCCATTCAGGAGTGGGATGAGGAGGAGGAAGAGAGGCGTCTACGGGAGGGCGATCCTCCTTAGGCCAAAGACAAAGGCAAGAGGCCTATAGTTGACGACCAGACTGAGTGAAGGACTAAGAGGAGAGTCAACCATCCCTATCATCCTCCCCCCTCAATGAGCACACAAATAAAGATCCCCAACCGAGAGGAAGGCGCTTCAGTGGGATCGAGGATGCAGAAAACTTTCGAACAGAGCCATGGGAGCTAGCTTGGTCGTGAAGAGGTAGGTAATCGAGATTAGGCCCCCGAAACAAATGTGGATAATGATGGGGGTCAGGACAAAAAAAAAAATAAGACCTGACAAACAAGAAGGTCGATGATGTACCTCCTCTAAAAGATGGGGTTGCGGAATAAGACGACCTCCAGATTGAGGATTTAGCTGAGGACAAGAGGAAGGACTTTAGCTACCTCCTTCAATTGCTAAATGGGGCGAGAGGGGTGATCACTCCCTAGAGGGCCAAAACTATGTCCAATGTATCTCCCTTACAGGCCTTGGATAATCTGAGCATGTATGCTCACAGGGTAAGTCTTCATACCCCTGATCTTTCGTACTTAAGGAAGGCCATCCTATTTCTTCTTGAGACAATGACTTATCTTTTTTCCTTTATGCAGAATGTCTTTCTATTGGATCTCTTCATGGAAGATTTCCAAAATATAATAAAGGTCCAGAAGTGGGTATTCAGAAGAAATTGAACGTCATCCGTTAGGAGGCAAACAAGGAAAAGGCTGAATTAGAGGCCAGGATCTCCGCTCTAGAGGGCGAAAGGTTTCGATAGAATGAAAAGAGGGAGAGCTTGACTTCGAAGATCTCGTCTTCTAAGGCCCTAATTCAAGCACTGTCAATAGATAGGACCGTCTTGAAAGGGAGCGAAGAACTTTCACAGGCAAGCACAATGACCTGTCTGACCTTTTTAGATCGCTTAAGTTGAAGGAAGAGCATCTAAAAGAGCAGCTAATCACTAGTACTGATGAGTGTAACATGCTATTGGAGGAGCGTAGCTCTTTGGAGAAAGAACTAAAAGAAGCGCAGGGGTCCCTGGAAGAGCTGGAAAAGAAAAAGGAAGAGAGTCTGGCTCGGTTGGAGTCTCGATATAACCAAGGAGTAGATGATGGTCTGAACCTGATGAGCTGTCTCTTCCTTTAAAAATACCTCAAATTAGACCTCGGGTGGCTGTTCAGCCAATTGGGTCGAGGGGTTCCAGAGGCGTCAAGCTCACATGCTCTAGATGCTCCTCTTGAGACCATAGAGCCCAATGTCAACCCGACTGCAAACGAGGAGGAGGGGAGAAATGACCACAGCTGATCAATTGAGGACCCCTCCTTGAAGGCGGCCAGAGGACAAGGTCATCAGGATCAGATGGCAGACAATTAAGATCCTCCCGTGGAGATTTTCTTCGACAAAGAAGAGGAAAACCTCTCCCTCAAGTACCCCTAACTAGTCCCCTAGTATTTTTCGGCCTTGTCTTTGTTGTTATAACTATACATTTTTATAGTTAGCCATCCTAAGATTAAATGTATACTCAAAATGAATGAACATATTTTTACTCCATTCATATTTGCTTACTCTTTATCCTGGTTATGCATGAATTCTCTTCGAATCAAGTACTTGTTAAATAAATTACTCTGAGTTGGTGGGATGTCCTTTAACCAGGGTGTATCTGGTAGTCCCGAAAAATTGAGCATGCTCAGCATTTAACTGGGAGACATGTCAAGTTCCTGATCAATGCTATCTTTGGGGCTCGAATGGTGTAAAGGGATTTTAACTTCAACACTAGAGATGTATTGACATGAGCAAGGCTTAGGATGCCCTACCCCATGCAAGTCTTATACTCTCAAGATGCTAGTCACGAGAAAAGGGCTTATACTGCCTGATGTAGTTCAAAACTTGAATTAGTGTTAATTTCTTAGGGCTTAAAGGCTAATCGTAACACTAGGAGTAGGCAAATGACGTGGGTCAGAGCTTAGGATGCCCGACCCTGTGCCAGGTCTTAGGCTCTCAATCTACCTGACACAGTGCAGGGGCTTATATAGCCTAATGTGGGTCAAAGACTCAAACTAGTGTTAGGGGATTTTAAGGCTTTAAGGTCAATCGTAACACTAGTAAGAAGAAAGGTGATACGGATCAGGGCTTAGGATGCCCGACCTCATACTAGGTCTTAAGTTCTCAATCTACCTGACACGATGCGGGGGCTTATACAGCCTAGCGCAGATTAAGGACTCAAACTAGTGTTAGAGGATTTTAGGGCTCTAAGACCAACCGTAACACTAGTGAGCAGAAAGGTGACGCGGGTTAAGGCTTAGCATGCTCAGTCTTATACCAGGTCTTAGGCTCTCAGTCTGCCTGACACGATACAAGAGCTTATACAACCTAACGTGGGTCAAGGACTAGAACTAGTGTTAGGGGATTTTAAGGCTCTAAGGCCAATCATAACACTAGTGAGCAGAAAGGTAACGCGGATCAAAGCTTAGAACGCCTGGCCCTATGCCAGGTCTTAAGCTCTCATTCTGCCTGACACGGTACGGGGGCTTATATAGTTTGATGCCGATCAAGGGTTCAGAAAAAGAAAGATGTTATACAATGCTTCTTTACTTACAATTGAAAACACAGTAATTTTATTATCATAGACAGTGTTTGAATATATTATAAGTGAAGCATCTTGAGGAGAGACTCGTCTCAAAGATAGTACTTTTTTAGCATCTCAGTACTCCAGAACTTATTTAGGATACTGTCGTATGGTTTTGCCAATTTGTATGTCCCTGGCCAGACCGTTCTAACTACTTGATAGGGACCTTCCCAGTTAGCGCCTAAAGATCCTTCGGCTGCTACCCTTATATTCAGAGTGACCCTTATGAGAACAAGATCTCTTTTTTTGAAGGATCGAGGTTTAACCTTTCTATTGTAGGTGCAAGAGACTCTTTACTGATAGGTAGTCATGTGCATTAGAGTACGATCTCTGGCTTCTTCCCATAAATCAAGTTCTATGTGTATGACTTATTGATTTCCTTCTTCATCAAAATGGAGGGTACAGAAATTGGGTATGTCCATCTTAACAAGAGTACCTGTCTTAAATATATAGGCCAACAGGTAAGGTGTTTCTCCTGTGGCAGTTTTTATCATTGTCCTATATGCCTATAGAATCTCCAAAAGTTCGTCTGCCTAGGCTCCCTTCTTCTCTCCCAGCTTTTTCTTTAATAACTTTTTGATTATTTTGCTAGCTGCTTTCACTTGCCCATTTGCCTTGGGATGGGTAGGAGAGGTGAGCCTGAGGTTAATGTTCCATTCTCGACAAAAATCTTCCAATCCTCTATTATCAAACTGCTTCCTGTTGTCAACGATCAACACGCTAGGGATGTCGTGTCTGTAGAGGATATTTTTATGAATGAAGACAATCATGTTTCTTTCTGTGATATTGGATAGGGGTTCTGCTTTCACCCACTTTGTGAAGTAATCAATGGCCATAATGACATACTTTGTCGAGCTTTAGCAGTCGAAAAAGGTCCTATCAAGTCAAGTCTCCATTGGACAAATGGTCAAGCGCTGAGTAGGATTATCTGGTTCTCAAGAGGCTGTCTCAGGATGTCATCGTAGATTTGGCAGGCATGGCACGGATGGACCAGGTCATAGGCATCTTGCTTTATGATCGACCAGAAGTATCCTTGTCTCAGTACTCGAAAGGCTAAGTTCTTACTACCACTGTGATTCTCGCAGAATCTTTGGTGCATCTCTTCCAGTGCTTCCTTTGCTTCTGATGGTACTAGGCATCTTAGATAGGGAGTGATGATTAGCCGTTTATAGAGAACACCATCTATTATTGCGAACCTAGCAGCCTTTCTCTTGACCCTGAGAGCTTCGTTCTTGTCGAGAGGGAGTGACCCTTCCTCTATGTATCTCTTGATGAGGTTCATCCACGTAGATGGCTCTTTCTTGGTCATTATTACTGTATCGTTATTTGACAGACTGACGCTTTTATAATCCAAGGTCTTTACAGGAATCATTTTGGGGAGGTCTCTAGTCAGTGCTGAGGCGAGTTTTGACAATGCATCAATCCGGAGGTTCTCAGATCAGGGAATTCTCTGTAGTTCCACTTTAATTATCTACTAATTAACTTTTGAGCCCTTGAAAGGTGAGGCCGTATGTTCTTTTCCCAGGCTTGGTAAGTACCATTCACATAGTTTACTAGAAGCTAAGAGTCACTGCTGACCATAAGAACAAGTACCCTAATCTCTAATACTGTCCTTAGTCCTGTCAATAAAACTTCATATTCTGCTTTGTTATTAGTAACAGGAGAAGAAAATCTAACAGTATACATAACCTCCTCTCCTTCGGGGCTGACTAGGATGACATCTGCTCCGCCTCTACTGACGTATATTGACCCGTCGATGGACAGATGCCACAAAGGGTTTTTTTTGAGGTTAGGCTATCTTGCTCCCATGATGTTTGGTCAGTTTTTGTCCTGATATAAAACTGTCAGGACTCCCTCAGTAGCGTGTTTAACCACAAAGTATACCAATGTCTACTCCTTGATAGCTTTTCGGGGCTAGAACTTGATGTTACTCGCTGAGCTCTACCAATCACTTGACCAACCTTCCGGACAAGTCAGGTCGATGAAGAATTTGCCTGAGTGACTGGTCAGTGAGCACCGTTATTTCATGGGCTTGAAAGTAGGGGCGTAGTTTCCTGGCTACTACGATGAGTGTCAGCGCCAACTTCTTGAATTCTGTATATCGGGTCTCAACGTCCAACAATGCCTTGCTGGTGTAGTAGATGGGCCTCTGTGTTTTTCGATAATCTTTCCTTACCAACACTAAACTGACAGCGTACTGGCTGATCGTAAGGTAGAGGTACAATGTCTTTTCTGACAAAGGGCTAATCAGATGTGGGACTAAGGCTAAGTAGACCTTGAGTTGTTGAATTAACTTTCACACTCTTCGTCCCATTTTATACCTTTACCTTTTCTCACAGTCTTGGAAAAAGAGAAACACTTGTCAGTGAATTTAGAAATGAAGCGATTGATGGCCGTTAACCTACCAGTCAGGCTCTGTAATTCCTTCAATATCTTGGGGGCTCTCAGGTCCATTATAAAGCTTTGTCAAACCTTCGCTTAGACCTTTGTCGGATTAGCCTCGATCCCTCGTTCACTGATTATAAAGCCCAAAAACTTTTCAGACCTGACACCAAACGTGCACTTCTCAGGGTTGAGCCTTAAGTTGTATTCTCTAAGGAGGGAGAATGCTTGCTCTAGATGGAGAGTATGATCCTAAGCCTTGGTGGATTTCACAATTATATCATCCACATAGACCTCCATGGAACTTTCAATCAGTGGCTTGATCTTTGAAAAGTGGCTCCAGCATTCTTCAACCCAAAGGGCATCACCTTATAATAGTATAACCCCTGATCTGTAATAAAGGTCATCTTATCTTAGTCAGAAAGATGTATGGGTATCTGATTGTATCCCAAGAAGGCATCCATGAAGCTCAATAATTCAGGTCCAACATTGGAATCTACCAATTGGTCAATCAGAGACAGGAAAAAACTATCCTTAGGGGAGGTTTTATTGAGGTCGGTGAAGTCGACGCACATCCATTAACTCTCATTAGCTTTCTGTACCAGTACTATATTTGTCAGCCAATCGGGGTACTTGGTCTCTCTAATGAACCCCATCTTGAGCAATTTATCAACCTTCGCCTGGATGGCCTTTTGTCTTTTCGTATTAAAGACTCTCCTCTTCTACCGAACTGGCTTATGGGTAGGATTGATAGCCAATCAATAAGTCATGACATCTGCATCTATCCCTGGTATGTCCTCATGACTCCAAGTAAACACATCTTTATTTCGCTCTAAGGTCGTAACTGTGGCCTGTTTCAAATTGGGAGTCAACTGACTTCCTACCCGGATCATTTTGTCAGGGTGTCGCCTATTAATTACCACTCTTTCCAGGACCTCTACTGGTTCTAAAATTAGACTTCGGGATATATCTCCCTCCATAACGTCATCGGGGGAGAAGGATGCTACCTGAATGTCAGTCATCTTAATGTCTTCAGGAGTTGGTCTCCTTTGTGCCCCAGTAGTTATTTTCAAAGGCTCTTTCTGGATACAAGACGTTTTTTGAGTAGAGGTAGTGAAGCAGAATCTTGCTTCCCTTTGATAATTCTGATCCCGTCTCCAGCTCAAAATGTTAACTTCAGGTAGTGTAAGCTTTCCATTGTTTTGGTGTTTTGCAGAAAAGGTCTCCTCAGGATTATAGAGTAGGGGATCTTTAGATCTACTACCTGAAAGCGCACCATAATCGTTAGTTGATAGGGCTTATCATCCATAGTCATGGGCAACTATACTGATCCCAAGGGAACAATACAGGAGTCCCCAAATTCGTATAGAGTTGAGTCAGCCTGGGTCAACTCTAGATCCTCTATGCCTAAGAAGTTTAGGGTATCTTTGAAGATGATATCCGTTAAACTTCCTGTGTCGATCAAAATCTGGGTAACTTGCTTGGAGGCTATCCCCATGGCCACTACTAACGCATCATCATGCGTATAATATACTCTAACTTCATCCTCATTGGTAAACAAAATAGGGATGGTAGCAATCCTTGGTCTTTTGTTAGCATGTACATTCATTACGTGCGTATCTAATAGATGATTGGGCAGGGAGTAGCGCACATAATTCCTGCACACATAATTCTTGCGCGCATTATTCGACAGCCCTATCAGGGTAAGTCCACCTGAGATGACTAGGATACCCTGGTTAGGTCTTGGGGACCTATCATCTTCGAGGTGCCGTCCTGTATCCGGGGCATTCTGCTGGCAATCTTTAATATAATAGGTGAGGTAGTTATTTTTGATAAGTACCTCGATCTAGTCCCGTAAGTCATCACATTGATCTGTAGTATGACCCTTCTCCCCGTGATATTCATAAAACCTCCCTTTATTCTTCTTAGGTATTTTGACCTTCATAGTTTAGGGTTGGGGTGCCAGCAATCCTCTATATTGAGCATCCTCGTATACTTAAGATAAAGGGGCTCTGAGGGGAGTGAAATTGCGAGTGGCTACCTGAGCCACCCTCCCCACGTGATCTCTCACCTGCTAAAATCTAGGGGGCTTCTCATCCCTTCTCGTTTCACGGAGAGGCTTTCTCTGGCCCCTGTCTCTTTTGTCACGCCTGGGGTTCCTATAGAAATCCCCTTTTTCCCTTTACTGAGGAGCTGGGTGCTGTTCTCTCCTGATCGTGGTGGCTTTGCCCTCCTCCTTCAATCTTAGGAGCATCTCTTCTTCTATCTCGATTTCATCAAGCAGCTCACTTCGGGCTGCCTCATAAGAATCTATTGTCCGTCGATGGATGGTGTACCAAGCCTTTTCCATCCTTAGACCCCTCTTCAACCCTTTCAATGCCAGGGGTGTTAGTATGCGCCCAACTCCATGACTTTCTCATGGTACCTCCTCACAAAACTCTTCAGAGTTTCTCTAGGCTCCTAACGCACTGACAGCAGGGCACTTAAATTGTGGCTCGTTGTCATTGCTCTCCAAAATTTATTTTCAAAGGCTGTTGCCAAATGAGTAAAACTACCGATGCAGGCTGGCGATAAATTCTTAAACCAGCGTCGGGCAAGTGCTTTCAATATTAAAGGGAAGGGCCTACACATCTACTGGTCAATCAGTCCCTAGATTAGCATCATTTCACAGAAGGTGTCCAGGTGTAAGGAGGGTTTGGACTTCCCGGTATAAGGGGGTAGTTGTGGCATTTTGAACTTTCTGGGCAGACGAAGCTCCAAGATTTTCTCGGTGAAAAGAGATGTGAATGTAGAATGACGAATGTTATCGGCTCTCGGGTTCTCTCCTAACTCAACTCCTCCCTTAGCCTTCAATTCTTATAGTATCTTTCTTACACATTCTTCCACCTCTTTTTTACTAATGGCTGCGGCAACCTCCTTCTCTCGAGCGTGCTTTTCATTAAAATAGAATCTTATGTCAATGGAGGTCAGGCTGTGCCTCATCCTAGTCCCACTGGCCGCATCATAATCTTTATCGCCATCACCCTTTCTTCTGTCACGCCCTTCATAGATTTTAAAGGGAGTGTTGAGATCTGGGAAGGCAAGAGGTTCCTCTGCTACTCTCTTGGTCACCTTAGCCTTTCCATCATCGTGTGCAGTGCTTTTACTAGAACTAGATTCCATTGTTCCCCTTCTCCGTTCTGTCATTTTTCAAAAACTCAAAGTACTACAAAGTTTTTTGGGTTGCTCTCACTTCCTTCTTTCTCGTTGAATTACTCTGTAAGTGTTTTTTTTTAGTTTCCTATAGACAGTGCTAGCTGTTGAGGTGTGAATATAAACGTGGCTGTTACATCAACAAATCTATGTCGAAGAGAGTGGTTGTTCGGATCCTCCCTTATAGAGCCTTACCTCCAAGTCCCTGTAAAACAGTAACATGCTAGGAGTCACACCGAGTGGGGTTCCCAACGAAAAAACTCTGATGCCTAAGTCAGATATGGTGAGAGAATGTATGACGAATTTCAATAAGCAAATTAGAATGAAAACGAAGAAAAAGAGACTCTTTTATCAAATATGAAGAAAGGAAAAACAGGAGAGGAATATCCACAGAGAGAAAGCCCCAAAAAGTCTCAAAATCTGGAATCCCTTCTTTGATGGAGAACTCCCCCTTATATATTGCTCTAGTGATGTGACTAGACATCGAAGAATGAGAATGATGGAACTTTAGTGCCTTTGGGCAGTGTGTGGCCTCCTTTCATTAATGTTGTAGCTGACATTCCTGCTAATTCTAAGTCTGCTATTGTCATATTGTCTGAAAATGGTCGGAGGATAGGATATGCAGCTCCTAGGATAGGGCATTTACTCCCATCATAGGGTCTGCTATGTTAGCGGTCATTCCCATTTTTGGTAGTGTGGGGGCGTGATTGAGGGTTCTCTGGTTGGGGGCTACATGCATATTGGTGAAGAGGAGACGTTTTCCCTGAGAGGTCCTTATAATTGGGAGGCTAATTCTACACTCTCCTGGGAGATGGGTGGTGAGCTCATCCTGAGGTGACACGGGCTTCCTAAGGCCTTCGGCTACTGGTACCTGAGAGATGCGACGCGTCTTTGAGTCTTGAGGGTAAATTACCTGAGAGTCATCCAACGATCCCCTAGAAGGTACGTATTCGCCTGAGAAATCGACACCCTGAGACCTGAGGCGGATTTCCTTGAGAGGGTGACTCCTTGGGGCGGGGGACTGGGTCTCTCAAAAGGCTAACTCCCAAAGACCTTAGGCCTGATCCACCTGGGAAGGTGACTCTCTAGGTCTTGAGGCCACCTAGGAGGCTGAAATACATTTTGGTAATTTCACTTATATATATATATATATATATATATGGGATCAAATAGTGACCAAAATCATTCATTCCCCCCTTTCTTCTTTTTGTTTTTTCCTCCTCTCTCACAGTAAATTTGTGAGCCCCACGTTTAGATACCAAGGGCATATTTATAATTTTATACTTTCAATGTACATGTATTTGCATCTCTCTCGTACACCGTAGATAGGGCAATACGATTTCGTAAATTATTTTGAAAGTTGAATTACTTAAGATAAAATTTTGGGGGTGTCAACGTAGGGACCTCAATGAAATTAAATATAAATGTTAGTTTTATTTTGAGTCGGATCCCAATGGTATTTTTTAATTAAGGGAAGGATTTGAGAGAAAATGTGCAATTCGTTTGAACGAATGGGTTGAATTGTTCGAACGAATTTCTGATCCCAGATTCGTTCGAACGAATAAAACATTGCGTTTGAACGAAAAGCGGATCATTCGGACAAAATTTGAAGGAATTCTCTAGAAAATTTTGGTTCTAAACTCGTTCAATCGAATAGCGATTCGTTTGAACAAAAAATTGGGGAGCTCTCTGAATTCGAAAGTGTCAGGAGTATAAAACTTTGAAAGAAACGAAGAAAATACTGTAGCATCATATTGATGAGTAGTCTCAGGAGTTGCAGGCGATACCTTCCCAACTAGAAACCCTGTATGACCAAGGGGTAGATGAAAGTATAGACCTGACCAACCGCCTCTTCCTTCAAGAGTACCCTCAACTGGACCTACGCTGGCTCTTTAACCAATTGGATCGGGACGTCCTAGGTACATTAGGGACATCTACTACAGAAGAGCTCCCTGATACGTTGGTCTAGGATTTAATGAAAGCTGCTAATGAAAGGGACCCGGTTGATGAAGAGAAAGAGGCCCCCACCCCTCAGGAGAAAATCGGTGAAGATGCCCCTACCCCTGCCCCAAGCCAATCAAGTGGGGATGTCCCTCTTACACCCCGAATCAAAGACCAAGTGGTGGAATTATCTGAGTAAAAGAGAGGGACTCTCTACATACGTAGATTAGAATTTTTACACCACTTTGTAAATTTTCCTGACCCCATTGCTTTTTTATCTTTTGTATGTACACAAGACACATGTACAATTTTCCTTCAATCAATGAAAGTACACTTTTGTATTTCTATACTTTCACAAGTTTTTCTCTTTTTTCTTTATTGCTATCATGACTTTAATATAAAATTAACTTAATGGATTCACTAACCTTATAAAACTAGTTGTGAACCTTTCAGGGTCAGGCATCTTTTTAAAATAGGGGGGGCTTTGGTAGGGATGTTTGAAAGTCTTCAAGTCTTCAAAACTCTGAATTAGATTCGTCCAGGGTTTACCACGCCTCACTCAATCAGGCCTTAGTCACTTAAGGATGCCTGATGCGGCCCAGGACTTATGGCACTTAGGACGAATCATTACTTGAAAATTTTACTAAGTATTAAAGGATTTTAGGGCATTCTACCAACCTTAACCTTAGAAATACTTGACCTGGCTAAGGTTTACCACGCCTTGCCATTGACCAGGTCTTAGACACAAAGGATGCCTGATCAGGGTCAAGGGCTTATGGCACTTGAGCAAAGCAGGATTTTATAAATATTATTAAGTGTTAAAGGATTTTAGGACATACAGCCAACCTTAACCTTAGATTCACCTGACCCGACTAGGGTTTATCATGCCTTTCTACGAATCTATGTTTTAGACACAAAGGATGCCTGGTCTGAATCAAGGGCTTACGACACCTAAGAAGGGTAGAATTTATCAAATCTAATCCGATCAAGGTTTACCACGCCTTGCCACTAACTAGGTCGTAGACATATTGATGCCTAAGTAGGGTCAAGGGCTTACGGCACCTAGGGAGGGATAGGATTTTAAAAATTATTAAGTGTTAAGGGATTTTAGGACATTAAGTCAACCTTAAACTTAGATTCACCTGACCGCCTTGCCACGAATCTAGGTCTTAGACGCAAGGATGCTTGGTCCGGGTCAAGGGCTTACGACACCTAGGTAGGGTAAGATTTTAAAATTTTTACTAAGTGTTAAGGGATTTTAGGCATTAAACCAACCTTAACCTTAGATTCACCTGACCCGATCAGGGTGTACCACATCTTGTCACGAATCTAAGTCTTAGACGCAAAGGATGCCTAGTTCGGGTCAAGGGCTTAGGCACCCGGATAAGGTAGGATTTTAAAATTTTTACTAAGTGTTAAGGAATGTTAGGGGATACAGCCAACCTTCACCTTAGATTTTTAGCCAAAGATATGTATGGGAGATGCTAAAAAATACTTGAACACTTTTCTTTTATTCATAAAGAAATAATTATTACAAGCGCGTTATAAGTTTACAATTGGATTCACCTGAGGAAGAGTTCTCTCAGGGATAGTATTTCTTTAGCATCTCCGTATGCCAGGCTTTGCTCAAAATGATATCGTTTGATCCGGACAGTTAGTAAGTTCCTGACCTGACTACCCTGATCACTTGATACGGTCCTTCCCAATTGGCACCTAGGGATACTTTCGATGCTACTCTGGTATTGAGGGTGATTCTCCTAAGTACAAAATCACCTTCCCTAAATAAACGGGATTTAATCTTTCGGCTTTAGAACCTAGACACCTTTTGTTGGTGGACGATTGTCCTGATCAGAGCACGATCCCTCACTTTCTCTCTTAAGTCTAGGTCAAGACGCATGACTTACTTATTTTCTTCTTCACTAAAATAAAAAGTGCAGAATATTGGGATGTCCATTTTGACTGGGATTATTGCTTTAAACCCGTAGGCTAGAAAGTAGGGCGTCTCACCCGCGGTTACCTTTGTAGTGGTTTGATAAGCCCATAAGACTTCGAAGAGTTCATCTGTCCAAGCTCCCTTTCTCTCACCCAACTTCTTTTTTAGTAGTTTCTTGATGGTTTTGTTAACTGCCTCAACTTGACCATTTATTTTTGGATGAGCCGAGGATGCCAGCCTTAGATCAATATTCCATTCGCTACAAAAATTTTTCATTCCCTTATTATCGAATTATTTTCTATTG
Organism: Trichilia minutiflora; assembly: GCA_035590515.1. NCBI lineage: Eukaryota > Viridiplantae > Streptophyta > Magnoliopsida > Sapindales > Meliaceae > Trichilia > Trichilia minutiflora. The sequence goes on along the minus strand of JAVXUL010092894.1, from coordinate 8,181 downwards.
TCTGCAATTAGGACATTAGGAATTCCATGTCGATAAAGAATATTCCTCCGGATGAAAGTGATGGTGTTCTTCTTAGTGATCTTGGACAAAGGTTTCGCTTCTACCTATTTTGTGAAGTAATCAATTGCCATAATGGAGTATTTTGCTTGTGCCATAGTAGGCAAAAAGGGTCCTATCAAGTCAAACCCCCATTGAGCAAAAGGTCAAGGATTCAGCAAGGTGGTTAGGTTTTTTAGAGGGTACCGGGGGATGTCTACATATACTTGACAAGCATGACATCACTGTACAAATTGGTGGGCATCTTCACTCATAGTTGGCCAAAAATATCCCTGCCTGAGCACTCGGTAAACTAGATTCCTGTTACTGCTATGATTGTCGCAAGTTCTCTGGTGTATCTCATTCAACACCCTTTCTGCTTCCTACGGTCTCAGGCATCTCAAGTATGGGGTGCTGATTTTCCTTTTGTATAGGGTGTCCTCTATCACAATGAATCTGGCAGCCTTTCTCCGAATCCTGAGAGCTTCATTCTTGTCAGGTGATAGGATACACTCACTGATGTACTTCAGCATAGCATCCATCCATGTTGAGGATTTTTCTTGAGTGGTCAAGACATTGGTGCTCTCAGGGGGAGAGGTGCTCTTTCGTCCCAGGATTTCTATAGGGACTGCCCTGAGAATATTTTTTGTTAAGGATGAGGTGAGTTTTGACAACGCATTGGCCAGAAGGTTCTTTAATCGGGGAATCTTTTGCATCTCCACCTTCTTGAATTGATTGATCAAGCGTCGAGCCTCTGTAAGAAAATCCTTTATGCTTTTTTTTCGGGCTTGATATGATCTGTTCAAGTGATTCATAAGAAGTTGTGAATCACTATTAGTGGTGAGTTTGAGAACCCCAATCCCTTGTGCTGTTCTTAATCCTGCCAACAAAACTTCATATTCTGCTTTATTGTTATTTACAGCGAAAAGAAATCTTAAAGCATATCTGACCTCCTCTTTCTCTGGCTCGATGAGTATCATGCATGTGCCTCCCCCGCTTTGATTGGCTGACCCATCAATCCACAAATGCCAGGTCAGAGATTCTTCCGAGTCAAGAAGATGCACTTCTATCTGATTAGGTAATCTGAGGAGTTGAGAGATGGCCAGTGTTTCTACAACAGTTTACTCAGCTATAAAATTCATAAGAGCTTGTCCTTTGATAGCCTTGCGAGGTTAAAAGTCGATGTCAAATTCGCTGAGTTCTACTATCCATTTGACCAGCCTCCCTAATAAGTTGGGTCGTTGAAGAATCTATCAAAGTGGTTGGCTAGTTAACATTACTATAGGGTGAGCCTGGAAATAAGGCCACACTTTTCTAATTGCTAGAACGAGCGTCAAGGACAGCTTCTCTGGTGTTGAGTATCTCATCTCAGCATCTATTAAGGCTTAACTGGTGTAGTATATAGGCCTCTGAACTTGTTGAGAATCTTCTTTCACCGATACTAAGTTGACTGTGTGTTCATTGATAGCCAGATAAAGATAAAGAATTTTTTGTGGCGAAGGGCTGACCAGTTGTGGGGCAGAAGTTAGCTAATCCTTAAGTTATTTGAAGGATTCTTCATATTCCTTATCCCATATCATTCCCTTGCCCTTTCTAACAGCCCTAAAGAAGGGTGGGCACTTGTTAGTGAACCAAAAAATAAAACGGCTTAGAGCGATCAATCTCCCCGTCAAACTTTGCAGCTCTTTCAATGTGCTCGGATTCTTCAAGTCCAAGATTACCTATATCTTTCGTGGGTTGGCCTCAATGCCTCTTTCACTGACTATAAAGCCTAAAAACTTTTCTAACCTAACTCCAAAGGCACACTTATCAGGGTTTAATTTCAGTCGATATTTCCTGAATAATGAGAATACCTATTCCAGGTGAAGAGGATGGTCTGAAGTCCTGATGGATTTTAAGATCATATCATCTATGTACACTTCTATGGATTGTCCTATCAACGGCTTAAAAATCTTATTCACCAATATTTGAAAAGTGGCCCCTGCGTTCTTCAGATCAAAAGGCATAACTTTGTAGCAGTATAGCTCTTGATCAGTGATGAAGGTTATCTTCTCTTGGTCTGGTGGATGCAATTGTATCTAATTGTACCCTGAGAATGCATCCATGCAGCTCAACAGTTCATGCCCCGTCGTGGAATCTACTAACTGATCGATTCTAAGGAAGAAAAAACTGTCCTTCGGGCATGCTTTATTCAAGTCGATAAAGTCAACACACATCCTCCAGCTTCCATTAGCTTTCTTGACTAGGACAACATTAGCCAACCAATATGGGTATTTAACTTTTCGGATAAAACTGACCTTGAGCAATTTGTCCACTTCTTCCCTAATGACTCTTTGCCTTTCAGCATTGAAGACCCTCTTTTTTTACCTGACTAGTTTGTGTGAAGAGCCAACTACTAGATGGTGGGTTATAATCCCCTTGTAAATTCCTAGTAGGTCCATATGGTTCCAAGCGAACACATCTGTATTTTGCCTCAGGATTTCTATTATAGTTTGCTTTTGCTCAGGGCTCAGTTGGGTGCCAATTCTAACGATTCTTTCAGGTTAACGCTCATCTATGACCATATCAGTAAGAGTTTCTTCCGATTCCAGGCTGAGGGCTGAGGCTTTCTCATTTTCCTTGACTTAACTAACGAGTGATACTCCAGATCCTGCTTCTGCATTGGTTGAAGGGTTCATGTTCTGCTCAGGGGGATCGTCCAATGGCCTCTTGTGAATGTAATAAGCCTATTTTGAAGAGGTGGTAAAACAGGACCTTGCTTCCTTTTGATTTCCCCATATGATGCCAATCCTTTCCTCGGCTCTAAACTTTAGCTTCAAGTAGTGTATACTCTCCACTGTCTTTATATTTCTGAGGAAGGGTCTTCCTAAGATGGCAGAGTAAGAGATCTTCAAATTGACTATCTGAAAATACACCATGATGGTTTTTTGATAAGATTTGTCCCCCATGATGACTGTCAGTTGTATTAATCATAGGGGAGTAATACATGAATCCCCAAACCCATGTAAAATAGAATTGGATGGATTTAACTCCAAGTCTTCTATGTCCAAGGAGTCCAACGTGTCTTTGAAAATTATATCTATTGAACTGCCTGTATCAATCAGAATTCTACTGATATACTTTGATATGAATCCCATTACTACTATCAAGGCATCATTATAGGGATAGTAGACCCCCACTTCGTCCTCATCTATAAACATGATGGGTACGGTGGTAACCCTTGGCCTCTTGTCTGCCCATACATTCATTATGTGGACATCTGAGGAGTAATTGGGCAGCGAGTGGCGAGCATAATTTCTATAGGAATTGTTTGATAATCCCGCCAAGGTAAGACCTCCTGAGATGACCATGAACCTTGGATCTTATTCAGGGTAGTCTTTATCATCTTGATGTTGGTCGGACCCTGGGGAGGTGTTGAGAATCAATGTAATTTATGAGGTAACTGTTTTTGACTAGTACCTTAATTTGATTCCGTAGATCCTCACACTGATCAGTGGTGTGACCACTCTCCTTGTGAAATTCGCAGAATTGACCCTTAGTCTTTTTGGATAATTTTGATTTCATGGCTTGAGGATAGGTTGCCAGAAAACCTCGACTCTTTGTGGACTCATATATCTCGGATAGAGGAGCTTTCAATGGAGTGAATCCCTAGATAGCCAATTACTCTACCCTCCTAGGAGGACTCCTTATCGAGTATTGTTTTAATGACCTATCATCATCTCTAGGGGGTTGGGGTAAAAGCCTTCCCTGACCCCTATCTCCCTTATCTGCATTCCTCCTATCATGCTTAGGATTCCCATATCGGGCCCCTTTTCCCTCCTCTAAATAGTGATGTGATTAGGCATCAGAGAATAGGTAAGATGTGATGTCTAATATAAGATAGTGTGCAGTTGATTTCCTTTAATGATGTCGTCACATCTGCAGACTTTGTAAGCTTGTCACCGTCCCATCACCTGAAAATGGTCAGAGGATGGGACGGATGCTTTTAATGGATCAGTTGTCATCAATCATTCCTATTTTTGAGTGAGAGGGGGCACGTGTCCATTGATACCCTGGTCAAGGATTGCCTGAGAGCCAGCTAAAGGGGAAATTCTGGCCTGACGCGATTTTTCTGAGAAGCTATCCTGATTCCTGAGTTAGCGGATGACTGCAAACTCCAACTTTTGTATGCCTGAGACACGTTGTTGATGACAGTGGAGAATCCTAAGAAGGCACTTCTGCCTTCTTGACTTTTGAGACGTTTAGAATCTTGAGACGATGATGATTCTCTAGGATCGTAGATTGCTTGAGGCGGATATCATCAAGGATGTTAGAACCCCTAAACCGAGAGACACCTGGGATGGAATACCCCTGAGATAGAGACTTTCTAGATTCATGCCTGGCCTCCTGCCACGTGTCTTGCTGACGGATGTCCAATTCTTACCTGGGATGGTGGAATCCCTGAGTCGGAGATACCTGAGAAGGTGGAATCACTGAGCCGAGGTGCTTGGGACAAAGTATACTTGAGAGGGGAGCATCTTGGGATTACACCTAGTCTCCTACCACGTGTCTTGTTGATTGGGTGTCCACATATTACCTCAGTTTTTTTCCTAAACAAAAATGATTAAAATACCCTTATAATAAAAATATAGGGTTTATAGGAGAGATCATTGGATTTAAAAAGATGAAAGAGTTATACAAGACCCGAATTTTAGTGAAGTGTGGTTGAAAGTGAAGAATCACCAAGCTTTTGAGGAGTTTTACCTACATAAAGGGTATTTGATGCAAAAAAATTAATTTTACATCTGACAAACATCATTATGAGAGAAATTGATTCAGGATTTACATAAAGGTGGATTAATAGCGTATTTAGGCAAAGATAAGAAATTTAGTACTTTGAAGGAAAGGTATTATTGATCAAAGATGAGGTAAGACCTATATTATTTTATCAAGAGGTGTCATGCATGTTAAACTTCGAAAGAGCAAATACAAAACACAAGTTTATATAGACTATTATTGATTTTGAAAGATATTTGAGAAGGCTTCTTTATAGATTTCGTGTTTGGTCTTCCTTATACTCAAAGAGATATGGCTTCAATTTTTCTGATGATTGATTGGTTCTCAAAAATGACATTTTTATTCTATGCCAAAAGACTATGGATACTAATAATGTGGTAAGATTATTTTTTTGAAAAGTGATTCAACTGCATAAAGTACCCAAATTTATAGTATCCAACCGTGATACCTTGATTTTTATGCTATTTTTTGGTGACATTATGAAAACTCTTTGACGCCTCACTCAAGTTTAGTAATATAACACACTTACAAATTATGAACAAAAGGGGTCAACGAACAAAACATTAAGAAATATAATTCAAAGTATTTGTGGAGATTGATCAAGATAATGAGACTTTGCACTAGTTTAAGCTAAGTTTACTTATAACAATACAATGTCATTAGGAGATCATCCTTCTCAATGTTTACTAAAAGGTCCAAAGACATGTTGATGATTTAGCTTAATTATTAAAAAAGCATAAGAGAAGCATTATAGTAGAATGTATGGTCGAAGACATCCACAAGGTTTAATGAGAAGTTTAGAAGAAGTTAAAGGTACCAAATACTAGATACAAGAGGGTTGTAGACAAATACAAGAAAGCAAGAACTTTTAAAAAGGTGATATGGTGATGGTTTTCTTATCGAAGGAGAAATTTTTGGTGGGCACCTACAAGAAGCTACAACTAAAGAAATATGGGCCATATAAGGTGTTGAAGAAGATCAATGATAATGCATATGTGATTAAGCTTCCCTAAGTAATTGATATTTCTTATACATTTAACATGGTATATTTACACTCGTATTATGACATCTAAGAGAAGATCTACTCAGAGACGAGTTATTTTTTAAGTGGAGGAAACTAACGTGGATACTAGTGTAAGAGTGTAGAAGTAAGGGATTTGGTTGAATGAATTCTTTAATTTGTTCAGTAGAATTAAGGCTAGAAAAGGGATAGAGTACATGGATTCATTTGATTGAACAAATTCTTTGATTCATTTGATCAAATCGGAGCATGAAGATTTTTGGTTGAACGAATCGTGGATTCGTTTAATCAAATTTGGGATAAAATAGTTTTTCAAGAAAGTTATACACTTCGGTCAAACAATTTGATCAATTTGTTCGACCAAATCACACACATCTTTATATTTTTATCCTTTTGAACTTACTTTTTTCAATATAATTAGTTTTGTTTCAAGGATAATCATATAATTACTCGAACGTTAATTGTTATATATAGAGGGTCCAAATTTTTAGAGGGGAGCTTACAATTTTGATTCAAATTTTTCAAATTTTCTCTTAAGATTTGATAAATTTTTTAATCTTGAATTAGACTTGTTAAACACACTCTCAAGTTACGTCATAAAGAATCTTACTTCTTAAAAAAAAATTTTAAATGTTACTAAAAATAATGAAAAACAACTTAAACGATTAATGATACAAGAAGAAAATGTACAAAGAACATCAAGCATCCTAAGAAAATTTATAACTGCAAAGCCATTAGTGTTTTGAAGAGAAATAAGTAGAGGAGGATCATCATACTAAGAGAAATCAACATTTTGTCTTAAATTTATCAATTAATCTGCTAAGTCATTTTTTTTTAAGAGTATGCTTAAGAAGTTGTTTGATTGGACTTTTTTTAGGCTTATCTTTTTCTTATAAGGAGAAATCTAGCCAAACATCAATTTGTATAAGTTCTACAAAAAATAAGTAATTTTTTTTAATATGTATATATGAATAAATAAGCTCTATAAAAAAAGTTATAAAAAAGAGTTTTTACTTCTTCTTTTTTTAGGTACCAACTTTTTAAGATATTATAAATTTTTTAGGTCACTTTTATACTTAAAAAAACTATATTTTTACTATTGTCCTTAATAAAAAAACACTAATAATTAATTTACTCCTTTATCTCTTCCTTCTCTTCTATCTTCCAAATCTTTAATAACAAAAAAAAAAAAGAAGAAAGAATTGAAGCTTTGAAAGCATAATTAGAGTATACAAAAAAAAAGACAGATATTTCAAGAAAAAAGCTGATAAAAAGGTATTACATATTTTTTGTATTTTTCTTCTATAAGTTTGTGTATTTATTGGGATCTATTGTAGATCTATGCTATTCTTTTAGTTTGGTTTTTACTACTACGTCTATTTCTACGATTAAGGTGAAACTTCTCTAGGATTTCCTCTAGTGAACGTATAGAAATTTTATTTTTTAAATATGATGGGTTATATCCAAATAGAGCTAACAAACAAAACAGATTATGTTATTGTTGTTTAAAGATGATCATATATATCACTAATTAATATTTTAAAACTTTTATAATTTAGCTGTTGAAAGTTTATGCAAGCTTTCAAAAAGTACTTTTCACTCATCTTTTTCTTTCTTGATGATGGACTTAAGATTCCACATTGTTAGCCTAAAGTTTTTGTAGTTGGAATGTTTTTTTGATACTGAAAAATCTTAATAATGTTTTTGGTGCAGTTGATTGGATACCTTTTAGCTTTTTAATAAATTCAATGTAACATTAGCTTATATAATATATTATTCATATACACATTTATACATAGATGTTGGAGGATTAAGATCTGTTTGAGCTTTGTTTTTCTTGTTTTTTAGTTGACTTGGAGATGGAGAACTTAGTTGATTAGGTAACTTTCATGATTAATTTATGTGTTAAAACCGCTAAGCAGATATTGTTCATCATTTTAGCTTTAGGTTGAATGTAGATACAAGATTATAGGAAATATGAGGCATTTTAAAATAGTGATAATAGTCACTTGATTTGATTTTCGTAATCGTGCTTGTTGTTATATTTATTTCCTGCTTGAAATTCTAAACAATATTCTCTCTCTTGCTCTCCATGTGTATATTGATGTTTATTTAAAAAAAAACTTAATTATGTTTTAAATCTTTCATCAAATTGATTTTATCTACTTGTAATTTATGGCTAACAAAGAAATGCATCCATTATGTCACACCCCAACCCGTGGGACCCACCTGTGACAGACGCCACAAATCTCCAGGGTGTACTCAATCACCCAGAGCACCCCCTGTAGGCCTGTAAGGCATTCACAAATCCTGATAAAACATTTTCAATAACATGTCATCCAAACACC